>PVJA010002273.1:95516-109152 GCA_004027025.1 Myocastor coypus | reverse complement strand
AAAAAAAAAAAAAAAAAAAAAAAAAAAAAAAAAAAAAAAAAGAAATTTGGTGCAATCTGAGTGGCTTGCAAGACTCTGTCTCTTGGTGAGTGCTGAGTGCTTCAAAAATGCTAAACTCACAGGAGTAAAAGGCAATCTCAGTCATCCAAACTACACTTGACAAATCCAGGAGACAAAGATACACAATAACTTGAAAATTACACACCTGAAATCTCTGAAATTATAGCAACTGAAGTAAAGAAACAATTCCATCAGGCTGTAGAAGAAATAAGATCAGAAATAAGTCCTCAGGTTAAAAAGAAATGACAACAATCATGGAAGAATTGCTTTGCTTAGCACAGCTAAGGAAGACACAGATTAAAAAAAATGGAGAATAGAAAAATGACTGAAACAGGGAATAAACAATACAGGAAAGAATTAGAATGTATGAAGCAGTTTCAGGCAGATATCTAGGGAGTTAAGAACACCACTGAAATCTGGCAAAACTGTTGGAATTAAATTGAAGATAGACTCTCAGACCTTGAGTGCAGTATGTAGCTAATGAACCTGAAAGGACAGATCTCTTTAAACCAGCAAGGAACTAGTAAATAACAATTCATCAGCTACAACATGACAAAAAGAATATAAAAATAATAAGTGTCAGTAAAGAGGCGGGAAACAATACAAATGGCATAAAAAGAATATTTGCAGAAGCACTATCAGAAAGTTTTCCAAACATGAAAATAGAAACTGATATACAGGTTAGCAAGGCATATAGAACTCCAAAAATCCATAATCACAATTAATGTACATCTAGACAAATATTAATAAAGATCTCATAAATTCAACAAAAGAATATAAAAGCTGCTAGAGAGAAGAAACAGATCATCTAATATGGAAAGTCCATCAGAATCATGGCAGATTTCTCAACACAATCAATCAGGAAGAGCTTGGAGCAAAGTATTTCAGGTACTGAAAGAAAATAACTTCCAACCCTGGGTAGTGTACCCTTCAAAATTATCTCTCAAAATCAATGGCAAAACAGGAGATTTTTATGATAAAGTAAAATTGAAGGCAATCTTAACTAGCAAGCCAGCCTTACAGAGTGCATAGCCAGATATTCCAGAAAGAGACAAGTGATAACAGCTTCAGGAACAACAGAAAGGAACCATCAAATGGAGCAAGTACTTAGAAAGAGGAAAAAAGTACAGAGCCCATATTAAGAAAGGAGCATGACAAAGACAAATCAAATTGTTACACTTATAACCATTAATGTAAACAGCCTCAGCTCACCAATCAAAAGAAACAGACTAGCAGAGTGGATTAAGAAACAAAATCCAACAGTATGCTGCATATAAGAAACACATTTAACTCCGAAAGAAATTCACAAACTAAAAGTCAAAGGATAGAAAACAATCCTTCATGCCACAAGAAATAGCAGGGATAGATATTCTGGCTGCTGGAAATACCAACTTCAGACCAAAATTATTGAAAGAGATAATTGAAGGTGTTATGGTTTATGTCTGATTGTCCTCCCAAAGCCTCATGCAATCATGGGGCAGGGACTTCTAGAGTTTGAGACTTGACTCATGATCCACTGGGATTATGTGTTTCAATACTGATGGGATTATGGGTCTGAGTACTTCTGGGATTATGGGTGTGACCTAAGGAGGACAGGCTGAGGCAGAGAGCTTGAATGTTATATAAAGAGAGAGACAGAGAGACAGGCTCATGCTGTTGCTCTCTTCTACCCTGTTGGTCAGTTGACTCTGTCGCCATTGTGTTGCTGTCCCACTGTCATGAAATGCTGCTCTCCATTATGTGCCACTCAGCCTTGGAGCCAGCCAAATATGGACTGAAACATCCAGTAGTTGTGATCTAAATAAATCTTTACTTCCTTCATTTTGGGTGTCAGGTATTTGTCCCAGCAATGATAGAACAGTAACTAAGACCCAAGGCCACCACATGCTTGCTAAAGGAAAACTACAAGAGAAAGAAATAGCAATTATAAATATATATTCACCCAGTGTAGGGGCACCTACTTATATAACACAATTTTTAACAGAAAATAAAAATCAAAGGAGTAATGATACAATAGTAATGGGGCCTTTAACACATCCCTGTCACAAAGAGACAGATCAACTAGGGAAAAATTCAGCAAAGAAATAACAGAACTAACCAAACTTGTGAAGAAGTTGACTTGGTAGACCTTTACAGTGTTTCATCCAGCCACATCCGAATTCACATTCTTTTCAGCTGCACATGAGATGCTCTCTAAAATAGTCCATATCCTATCACGAGAGTAGTCTTACACAAAAACAAAGGAATTCAAATTAGCTCCTTCATACTATCTGATCATAATGAATTAAGCTGGAAGTTACTGACAAAAAAAGCCACAAAAATATCTTAAACACATGGAAATTAAACAACAACCACCTAAACAATCAGTAGATCACAGAAGAAATTAAAAATACAGTCAAATGAAAATGTAAATACAATCTAGCAAACCCTGTGGTATGCAGTGAAACAGGTTTTAAGAGGAAAGTCAAAACAGACCCAAATAAATGGTCTTATACTGCACTTCAAGCTCCTAGGAAACAAAAAGCCAATCAAGCCCAAAGCAGGCAGGAAATTATCAAGAGTAGAGCAAAAATTCTTTTTTTTTTCGTCTTTTTGAGACAAGGTCTCACTGTGCAGTTCAGACTGGCCTTGAGCTCACTTTTGTAGCCCAGGCTGGTCTCGAACTCACACCAATCCTCCTGCCTCAGCCTCCTGAGTGCTGGGATTACAGGCATGCCCCACCACGCCCGGCTGTGAGTAGAGCAAAAATTAATGCATTGGAAATAAGGAAAACAATACAAAGAATCAAAGAGTTTGTTCTTTGAAAAAATAAATAAAATTTGTAAAGCCTTAATCAGTCTAATTGAAAAAGGAAAGGAAATCCCCAAATTCATACAAGGAATGAAAAGGGTGAAATCACCACAGACCTTAGAGAATTTCTGAGTCAATACTTACTTCCAAAATCTTCATTCTCGGAGGATGGAAAACACATAAGAAATTGAAAGTTTCCTAGACATTTATGAAAAGCCAGAAAAAATCCTCTACAGACCAATCCCTCTAATAAATATAGATACAAAGGTCCTCAATAAAATACTAGCAAACAGAATGCAGTAAATCATAATCAGCATTATAAATGACAATCAAGAAGGATTCATTCCAGGAATTCAGGGATGGTACATCTGCAAATCCATAAATATAATATACCTCATCAACAGAACCGAGAACAAAAACCACATGATCATCTCAATAAATACATAAAAAGACTTTGACAACATCCAACATTCTTTCATGATAAATACTTACATGTAATCACACTAGATGGTCTATATCTCAACATGATAAAAGCCATCTATGAGAAGCCAGCAGTTACCATCATACTAAATGGGCAAAACCTGAAGGTCTTCACTTTAAAATCAAGAACAAGAAAAGAATGTCCACTGTCTCCACTCCTATTCAATACAGTTCTGGAAACATTATCCAGAGCAATTAAACAAAAGAGAGAAATAAAATGAATAAGGATTGGAAAAGAAGTAAAATTATCATTTGCAGGTGAGATGATACTCTATATTGAGGATCCCACCAACAGTCTTGTAAATGTAATCACCAAATTCAGCAACAAAGAAGGCCACAAAGTCAAAATCCAAAAAATCAGTAACATTTTTGTATGAAAACAAAAAAATGAATGCACTGAGAGAAATTAGGGAAAATACAGCTTTCAAAATGACATCCAGTGGGCTGGGGAGATAGCTCTGAGGCACAAGTGCCTGGCTGGAAAGTGCAAGGTCATGAGTTTGAACCCCAGTCCCACAAAAAAAAAAAAAAAAAAAAAAAAAAAAAAAAAAAAAAAAAAAAAAAAAAAAAAAAAAAAAAAAGAAAAAAAGAAGAAAAGAAAACAGAGTACCCAAACATCATTCAAAAAAAATATAAGTGTAAGAAAAGAGATTGAAGAAGACGTGCAAAAATGGAAAAATATTCCATGCGTCTGGATAGGAAGAACCAGTATTGTGAAAAAAGGCCATACTCTCAAAATTGATATACAGATTCAATGCAATTCAAATTAAAATATCATTAGTATATCTCAAACGGCTACAGAAAATTTTCCTCAAATTTGTTTGGAACCAAAAGAGACCCAGAATATCCAAAGCAATCCTGGTAAACAAAAGAAGAGAAGGAGGTATCACAATCCCTGACCTGAAACTATATGATAAAACTACTGTGATAAAATCAGCATGGTACTGGCATAGACACAGACCCAAGGATCAATAAAACAGATTAGAAGATTCAGCCACAACTACAAACACACTCAGACAACTTCTCTTTGATAAAGGGGCCAAATATGCTCCCTGGAAGAAAGAGAGCCTCTTTAATAAATGGTGCTGAAAAAACAAGCTTTCCATATGCTGAAAGTTAAAACTAGACCCATGATTATCACCATGAACAAAGCTACAATCAAAATGAATCAAAGGAGCCAGCCAGATAACTAAGTGGACTAATGTACCTGCTTAGACAAAGCACAGGAACTGGGATTTATTCCCTGGAACCACAAGCTATGCCAGCCCTGCCCCTGCAGCCACACTGAAATGGCAACTGAGACTGGGCATGGTGGCATGCACCTGTAATCACAGTGCTTGAGAGGCTGAAAACAGGAGGATCAGTATGAACCCAATCTATGTACTGAGATACTGTAGATCTTCTACTAAATACATAAAAAATGATCAATGATTTAAGCATTAAAATAGTAACACTAAATCTTCTGGAGGAAAATATGGGTAGAAATCTTAAAGCCCCAGGAGTAGGTAGATAATTCGTGAACAAAAACCAAACTGCATTGGAAATGCTTCAAAGAATAGGTTAACCAAATAGTTCAGTGGATTAAAGCACCTGCTTAGGCAAAAGCAAGGCCTGGGATTTAATCCCTAGCATGCCATGCCAGCCCCAGGAGGCACTGAGATGGCAATTGAGACAGGGCATGGTGGTGCACACCTGCAATCGCAGCACTTTGGTGGTTGAATACAGGAGGATCACAATGAATCCAATCTGTGCAGTGAGACCCTGTGTACCTATACTAAATACATAAAAAAATAATAACAACAACAAAACAAAGAATCAACAACTGGGATTTCATCTTTTTGAGAAATTTCTGCACTTCCAAACACATTTCTAATAGAGTAAAAAGAAAACACACAAAATAGGAAAAAGTTATAGCTGACTATCCCTTTGATAGAGACCTTCTGTTTAGAACATATGAAGAATTTTGAAAAATCATATCCTCCAAATTAAATACCCAATCCAAAAATGCATGTCTAAGATGAATATTCACTCCTCAGTGGAAGAAATACAATTTGTAAGTAAATATATAAAGGAAAAAATATTCAACGTCATTGGTCACCTGAGAAATGCAAATTAAGACCACACAGAGTTCGCATTTCACCCCAGAAAGAATGGCTACCATCAAAACATTAGGCAGGAACAAATGCTGGAGAGGCCGTGGAGAAAAGAAATGCTTATACACTGTTGGTGAGAATACTGAATGGTACAACCACAAGGGAAATCAGTGTGAGGATTCCTTATAAAGCTAGAACTGGAGCTACTCAGTCCTATCATTCAAGCCAGCTACTCCCCTCATGGATAGATTTCCAGAAGACCTAAATATGTCACATCACAGTGACAAAAGTGTATCCATGTTTATAGCAGCACAGTTTGTCATCATTAATTCCTGGAAACAACTCAGATGCTCATCCACTGAAGAAAGGATAGGGAAGATGTGATGTTTTTACACATTGGAATATTATTCAATTATAAAGCAGGATAAATTTCAATATTTTGCTACAAAGTGGATGCAACTAGAGAACATACCCTTAAGTGAAGTAAGTCAGACTCGCGTGCAAACATCATAGTGTCTCCTTACTGTGAGAACCTGAAAGAGAAAAATGGAATCTGAAGAGTACAATAGATATGGACAAAAGAGAATGAACTTATTTAAAAGACATGATTTACTAAGTTGAAAAGTACAGGAGAGGAAATGGGGAAAACGATTTATCTAGCTATGTAAGCAGGATGATGCCAACAATTATATTGTTCATTTCTGCTGGTCTATGGAAAAGGGCAGATAAGAGATAATTTGTTTTGTCTACTTTCTCAATTTTTTTTGTTTGTTTTGTTTGTTTTTTGAATTATGGCCAGTGCAGCCTGCCCTGGGGGAGGGGCTGGCACAGCACATGGTGCCAGAGATTGAACTGTGGTCCCTGCAGTTGTCTAAGCTTTCCAAGGCATATGCTTTAGACCCTTGAGCCATCTTACTGGCCCTATTGTTTGTATTTTATCTTCTTAACTTTTTATACATTTATTTCTTTTTTTCTTTGTTCTTCCAATTTTACATGCATATGTCTGGTAATATGAATAACTGGTTGGAAAATAACATTATGTATTACAACAAATAATGTAAAATTCATATTACTTTCTTAAGTGCATTTTAGTATCACTCATAATTTTTTCTGTTTTAATTCTAATTTGTACTCTCTTTAAGAAAGTCAGAAAAAGTAAATAACAATCTGCACATAAAGGATTTGTATTTCTTTAGAAATGAGCAGGATGGCACAGTAAACCCAGTGCTTGGGAGGCTGAAAACAGGAAGATCACTAAAAGTCCCATCTGTGTAATGAGATCCTTCAATTCCTCTACTAAATACACAAAAAAGAAACCAGCAAAAATAGAAATAGTTAGAATTATCATCAAGTCTTAATTGTAGTTATACACAACATACAATAAATTAATCTATAAATAATAACTGCTGTGCAAATGTTGTCATTCTTTTATTATAAGTATCATGGAAGAAATAACTTGCATACTGAGTCTTATCTCATATTTAAAGGAAAAGTTTCAAATTTATTGAGAGACGGCTGAGAACTGAAGGCAACAGAGAATAACAAGTTGTTTTTAACATCCACTTAGAGAATATGTGTCAAAATGTCAACGGGTAACTTCATTAAACTGATCATTGCCTCTACTTCATTGATTTTTGTAACTTGGCCATCCACAGTCTTCATGGTTCCCTTATATGTGAATATTGCTGGGATTTCTATCTTGTGAAGGCAAGTGGTTCACAGGAAATCAACACTCATATTTGCACGCTGGTTTAGTGGCTCTCTGTGTAGAACACCAGCTAATCTGAGGAACACAACACCTTTCCTCCTCTGCTGCTTTCACCCTATTTTTTTCAATATTTCACGCCCAAGTGGGTTTCTTTTTTATTTATTTTTATAGGGTCTACGGGGCCGCACTACATAGGTCAGTCTCACAGTGATCCGCCTGTGTTCAGCTTCCCAAGCTCTGTAATTACAGGCATGTACTAGCACATCCAGTCTCAATGGCTGGGGGTGGAGTCAGCACGACACTCTGGGGATGGAACCCTGTCAGCTACACTCTGCCTAAGCAGGCACTGTAGTCTGACCAGCCCTCTGAGTGGATTTCTCGTTAAAGATAAGGAATAGAATTTTCTCAGTTTAGATAAATTCTTTCCCATTGTCACTTGTCACCCACATTGATGATAGATGTTCTGCAAGAAGCCTTTCCTTAATACATTAAAGCCTTCAGAATAATTTCATTTTTTGCATATCTTTTCTTTTTCCTACACAATTACCCTTTATCTTACAACTCTAAAACAATTGTGTAAGAAAAATTGCTTTCATTCAAGTGGTAAGAGAGCTTGAAAGACAAAACAGGCTAAATGAATCCCAAGTTTGTTAAGTTTCTGTGTCATGTCAATGAAAGGTTCTGCAGTAAAAGATAAGAAATCAATGATCAGCTCAGATTGCTAAAAAAATCTATTGTTTCAAATGTTTCTGTAGTAAATTTGTTATAGCTCGTTAGCTTACAGTCATCTAAATATATCTACCGATCTCAGACTATTTCCATGAATGATTTGTTCATATCCCATGAAGAGAGATCTTCATGTATCACATTTTCCCCAGAGTACAGCAGATCACATTTTTATGAAACAGATTCATGCTAGTGACAATTTTCCTATATCTTTCCAATGTTTCAGTGCATGCCCAAAGAAAAACTGCATTTGACCAAAGAAAGAAAGTAAAATGATAATTTCACCAAATAAAATTGTGTTTTCTTTGGGTTTTAGTATTTTAAAAATTTGATAAGAGTGTGATATGGAAATATGAACTTTTCTAGAAATCATTGTGGTTAAAGTTTGAAAAGAAGGATGCCTTCCTGAAAACTCTAACGCTTTAGCCCTAAAGAAATGGTTTTGAGATTGTTAGAAAATAATTTTCTAAGTCCATAGGGCCAAAAACCACTGCATTAGGCAGGAATAGAAAATTCAAACAATAAAGTAAAGATAGAAAAATAGGTTCTTCCCAACATAACAGTATCATGCCCATTCAGAAATGATATGCTATTAAGTCTTTTTGCATAATTTATTAAAGACAACAGATAACTTTAACTGATTATTCAAAAAAAAAAAAAAGACAACTCTTTGCATTTGAAGAGATAACCAAAATAGGAATATTTTAGCTCACTGGAAATGTTTATTTCCAGGACTAACATACTTAAATAAAGGAAAAAGAATAAAAACAAAAATAAAGACACAAAGTGGTAGACATACATGAAAAAAAAATGGGACAGGGCTGGAGAGATAGCTCAGTGGTCTAATTGTCTGCCTGGCAAGTTCAAGGACCTGGCTTTGATCCCCCGTACTTCATATTGCACCAGCCTGAGAACTCTGGCCATGGTGTGCTGGGCACCGAAAGTGAGCATCGTGGCACGGGCCTGTAACACTGTCCCTGCAGAGGCTGAGATAGGAGTATCACTAAAAGTTGGAGCTGCATAGCAGGACCCTGTAAAAATACATTAGTAAATTAATTAACTAATTGAAAGATATTACAAATAAAGAAATAGGACAATGTAGTCTAACTATTGTTCTCCACATACCATATAATTGTGACTTTAGTTATTATTATCCATATTGAAGTAATTACTTCATCACATACATGTATGTGCAGTTAGTCACCATTATGGGCCAGGAGTTTTACTGTTATTTGTGTCACCCTAACTAGTCAGAGCTATACCCAGGTAATATGAGGCCATTTGCAAGTTCCTTTGCAGCAACACTGGGTACTTGTGTCCCCACTAAAAGTTTGGGCTTGCTGCTAGTACTAGTAGTAGACATTCTGTGTGCATTTATGGAAATTAGAAAAAAAAAAAAAACAAAAAACAAATCCTCACCTCTGGGAAAAGGAGTTCTAAACGTCTGTGATAAAGTAATAAGTCAGGTAACAGGAAACTCCATAAAATCAGTTCAATGACTTCAGATGTGTGTAATAAGAAGGCAATCTAAATCAAGGTACCTTTTACTCATTGTAAAAAGTAAAAATCAAAATCAAAGGAAACTGATGTCTTAGGCATCCACCCTGTCCCAAAACTTGATTAACTTTGTTTCTATTTCAGTCTATATTAAATAGTAATCAGTTAAACAGCTTTATGACTGTTTACTTCTTTTAGCAATGCTGCTGGTGGCAGTGTATCGCCGGAGACCTCAAGAAGATGTATCAAACCATTTTTATATTAGTCAAGTGCAATCCAGATGAAAATCCCAAGTTTTCAGGATGTAAGGATGGCTTCCTGAAATAACGGAATAAGTATGAACATAATTTCCCTTTAATGAAACTAAACCATTTTTCTATGAATGCCTAAATTAACCAAACCCAGCAAATCCTTCTCGTAAGACTGAATTGTTTCATGGCTTGCTTTCATGTTGAGTATGTAAGAAACTCTACAACATCAACTTTTCTTGGCACAACTCCTAAAAATTCCAGCAGACAGTGGACTGTAGGGTAAAAATATAGGAGAATGCAAACCCAGGGTCAGTTCTGCAATGCTACCTCTTCTCCTCTTACTTCTCCCTGCTCTGTCCCGTCCCTTTCTTTGTTTAGAGTACAAACCATAGTGTACACTATTAGCAAGTGAGATAATTTGATTCATTGATTTATTGATTTCTTAGGGCACTTGCCCGAGGAATTACATTAGTAATCGTAGCTGGGTATTCCTCTGGGTCCCAGATTCTGAAGCAGAGACACTTTCTGACTGCCATGTAAATCGCTCACAGGGAGGTTATAGACTGCTGTATCCATTACTGCCATGATTGACCAATTCATCAGCATCTCCAAAAGCAGAGCCATTCCACTGCAAATCAAAGTCTAAGTCTAGAGGAGAAAGGGCTTGGGTGGGAAGAAACCAAGTTGTGTGATGATGCCAAAGGGCAAGTTTATGGAGAACAGGAAGTGCCCTGCCACCTTCCAAAAGACACGCAGCAAGGGAGAGCAAAGAAGAAGGCAGATAGATAATATATATAATATATATAATATATATATGGATATGGATATATATGGATCTATATATGGATATATATATATATATATATATGGATACTTCTTTTATTTCACTGAGAATGAGAGAGAGAGAGAGAGAGAGAGAGAGAGAGAGAGAGAGAGAGAGAGGGGGAGAGAGAGAACCTACACTATTGCTGTAGAACTGCTCTGAAGGGAAAGAACTTCACCTGAATCTTTTTGGTTCAATGATGAAAGAAATGGTTGAGCTGTATTTGGCTTTCATCTTTTGTAACAACAGCTACCAAGAAACAAGAGAGACAGTGAATTAAAATGTCCCCTTCAGAGGCTGAGAAGTGTGTGTGTGTGTGTGTGTGTGTGTGTGTGTGTGTGTGTGTGTATTTATCTTCAGACACACTAGACATAACCCAGTCACTGTTACACTTAAACTCAAATCCTGTCCTCAGTCCAAAGGAGCCCATGTCCACAAGCTAGCCAGCTCTCTAACCCCTTGTTTTATCTGGCAATGACCCCCAAACAAAAATCAATCTTCCATTCCTTTTAATGTGTGGTAATAAATCCAGCAAGCCAAAGAAAACATGGGAGTCTCATATTTACCATGGGAAGCTCCTTTACCTGGCGAGAGGGCAGCCTTCTCATTAGGAAAATGACTACATGGTCATTTACTTCCTTTCAGGGGTTCCAACTTCCAATTTATAAATCAAAATATTCGCAGACTGCTGATTTATCCTGGCAATCCTTAAGACTTAAAGAAATTTATACCACTGTGTTTATTGATGAAGGTTATAAGTAGAGGCAAAACTACGTACAGTTTTTCTTTGTAGAAGAAAAAACATAAGGTAGCTTACACGCAAAGGACTTTAAGGTTATAGATGTTTAATGAAGCTTTTGTAAATTTATAGTTTCTGCTTTCTTAAGTGTTATGGAAATAGAGAGAAAAATGAACAATAAAAATATGTAAAATGTTGCTGCTATCATTTTTCAGAGGTGTAGTGTTATGGTAAGATACAGAAAGATGTTATTTATTTATTTTTTAGGATTTACATATAACATAGAAAGGTCATATCTCATAATTTTTTAGAAGGGTAATATATAATATTTAATAGGCAGAAAAAACAAAGGCAGAGGTAGAGACAGACAAAAATACAGAAAAACACAAATGTCGAGTGAGTCTAGAGGAAGCTGCTGCTAGTATTCACATCTCGCTGTGGTCATTTCCTTACCAACAGTATTTGTATTCATGTCACCATCCTCGCCTGCATTTCATCTTCACCAAAGTAGAAAACTTTATGTCATACGGAGTAGGACATGTAAATCCTTGATTTTCTTATGATAGAAATTGAGGAGACAGCTTTGCTTTTTAAAGTTACTTTTTATTATTTTATTTTATTTATTTATTTTTGTCTTTTTTGAGACAGGGTCTCGCTATGCAGTTGAGGCTGGCCTTGAGCTCTCTTTTGTAGCCCAGGCTGGTCTCGAACTCACACCGATCCTCCTGCCTCAGCCTCCCGAGTGCTGGGATTACAGGCGTGTGCCACCACACTCGGCTTTATTATTTTATTTTCAAGAGCATAAAAATAATAAAACTAGTGCAGAACTTCAATTAAGAAGATGATAGGAATTTCACAATTGTGGTTATGTTGCACATTCTTATCTTCAGAGCAGGTGTTCAGATTACCAGAGATAGACATACGAAACTGGTCGGAAAGTAAGCACTGACTGTTCCTTTCAACAGACCAGTAGATATTAGTTGTACAATTATCCTAGCTGTCTTCTGTGTGCATGTGGTGTATATTCCCCCTTTCTTCTTTCTTTACTTTCTCCTTTCCCTTATCCTAATTTTTATTTTCTTTTGAGTAGCTTCTTTCCCTTTGATACTATCTGTTGTACCATTTGGATTTTATTTAGTCTTTTACATTCTTACCCTAAGGAGACAATAGGATGTTCAGATATTCTCGTCTGATTTATTTCACTTATAAGTATGGTCCCTAGTTGCATGCATTTACCTTCTTAGGCCTTGAGTTTATCTTGGCAGCTTGGTAATATGCCATTACATAAAAATCCCACGTCTGTTTTATCCATTTCTCTGATGGAAATAACTGGACTTTCAGCTTTTATATTTGGAGGATTGTGGTAGTATAGCTTCACTTTTATGTGGTCATTATGCAAACTATAACAAAAATCATCTCTCATTCTTCTTTCATTTTCCCCAAATTTATTTCCCACAGTCAAGCTTAAGGGTTAGGGGCAGAAAAGTCTGCTTTATACCTTTTAAACAATAACACAGTATGTAGCAGCTGATACATTGAATCAACTTGAGTAGACAGGGCCCTCACTTTGTAAACATCCTCATCCTGTTTACAAGGTGGGCCACTGGGAGATAATGTGAGTGCTATCACCTGCCCTGGGGATGGGGCAAGAAGGTAGTTGGCTTACAGTATAAGGGAGGAAAAGCAACACTCCCCATCTGCTTCTGCTCTTGTTCCTTTTGCTGTGCTCTGCCACCTTGAACTGCTGCCCCTCGGCCATGCCACTCTGCCTCGGAGCCAGCTGATTATGGACTGAAAACTCCACGAATTATGAGCTAAATAAGCCCTTACTTCCTTAATTTTGGGTGTCAGGTACTCTGTTTTGACAATGAAAGAAAACTAACCGAGACACAATGATTATAAAATGTGATCATTTGGGAAAGTACTAGAAGAAAGCATAAGCAAATATTTATAAAATTTATAGGAAATATTCTATTAGCATACATCAACATATAAAATCAAATGAATAAATGTGGTGCATTTGTGCTGTAGAGATAGCTCAGTGGTTTAAACGTCTGCCTGGCAAGTGTAAAACGTCTGCCTGGCAAGTGTAAAGTCCCAAGTTCAATCTCCAGAACCAAAAAAAAAAGTGGTACATTTGGCAGCTTAGTCAAAAAGATTCTGTAAACAAAGGTACAAGATAAAACTGGACAATATTTTGCTAACCTTAATACAGAGAAAGTTCTTTAAAAAAGTGACTTATATCTCTATCAGTGATTCTCAACCTTTCTAATGCTATGATCCTGCACTACAGTTCCTCAAGTTGCGGTGACCCCAAACCAAAAAGTTATTTTGCTGGCTACTTCAAATTACTAATTGCAATAAATAACATTTCACCATGACATAGCATGGGTTTGAATATGTATTTTCCAACGGCTTTAAGCGACCCCTGTGTTTTGGTTGTTTAACACTCCCCCCCCCCCCCCCCCC
>PVJA010002273.1:0-95416 GCA_004027025.1 Myocastor coypus | reverse complement strand
CAACTTCATGGCTGCTGGCACCAGGATGACGGGAATCTATTTTGTGTGTGTGTGTGTGTGTGTGTGTGTGTGTGTTTGTGTTTGAGACAGGGCCTCTCTATGTAGTTCAGGCTGGCCTTGAGCTCACTTTTGTAGCCCACGTTGGTCTGAAACTCGCACCGATCCTCCTGTCTCAGCCTCCTGAATGCTAGGATTACAGGGGTATGCCACCATGCCCGGCTTAAGGGGAAACTATTAAGAGCAGCTAAGTTAGATGGAAAGTAACATATGGTCAGAAAAGGACTGGATGCTTCAGTAAGCAAGAAACAGAGACTCCAGCATTGTGGCTGGAGGCCACCTGAGGCCCAGGTCTCAAGGCAGAGAGGCGATGGCCATGGCTACATCTTCCTCTAAGGGATGAAGCACTGACTTCAGCTCATACTATAGCTAGTATCTTCTAGCCCAGGAAGTTCAGATAGGCATCATCACCCTAGGTGGGTGACCAGGACCTCTGGATCCATCCCTTCCCAAAATTCCTTTTTCTCTCGGTGTACCCTTGTTATGTGACTCATTGCCCTATTGTACCTGTGCCAATATACTGATATCCAATAGGTTAATAACAATTTGATCCAGACTGTACCCACATTGTGACTTTGCTATTAATTATCTTCGACAAAGGTCTTTCGTAACACCCCATTTCTAAGGCCTCTCTCTTCCCTCTGGAGATATCTCTCAATAAACTGTTCCTACTCTTAATTTCTGCTGTCCCTTGGAATTTACTCTTTGATTTAGGGGACAACAATTCTTCATATATGACAACAACAGGTTGAGAGTTATGTTTCTCTCCTATCAAACAGGTTACCCAGCAGAAAAGCTTAATTATGAGGCATAAAACTCAGAGCTAGATTAGTATGATGAGCTGTAAGAGGCTTAAATCAACAGCCTCCAACATTGCCAGTTTCACCAGTAACACAATGCAATTATGGAACATTGGACTATGTATACAACTACTTCCTCCTACTTCAAAGAGAAGAGAACTTTTTCTTCTTCTTTTTTTATTTCCCCTTTGAAACCAATATCAATTAGAAAATTTGTCATGTCTGCACCCTGTGCTCTGTATAACATTTGTGAGGACAACAATATGCAGTGTCTCAACTATTGCGAATGTGTTACTAACATGTTTTGAAACTCTCAAGTTGTTATCTCTTATTAAAAGTAATGAAAATTTTTAAAAAATACATGCAGGACTGAGACTTTATCAAGAAATGGGAAGACAAATGGTTATTTCATGGTCAGTTTCCTGCTACCATTTATGGTCTGAATGCATGCCCAAAAGCCATTGTTATTCTGGGACTTGAACAGAGAGACTAATTGTATTTTGAGACAGAGTCTTGCTAGCTAAGTGGCCCATGCTGGCCTCATATGTCCAGCCCTCAGCCTCCCGAGTGGTTAATATCACTGGTGTTCCCTGTCACACTTCAACAGCGCCCATCTGTTTTCACAGTCTCTAAAATTCCAATGGACAGGGGTAAACTATAGCCATACCTCATGAGAAAAAATTGTTTTCTCTTTCCAGTCCTCCACTGAAGTAAGTCTGACACCCAGTTACCAGTTGATAATCCTAGCATACCATCACCCATTTGTAGCAGGTTGTGGGACCTACTTCATCAAAAACAGTGAGAAATCTGCCCTTTGAGCCCATGCACAAATTCCACTATTGCCACCCAAGAGATTTTGTTCATCAATCCTTCATACAAATAATAGAGTTGCTGAAATAATTAGCATATAGCCATAGAAATTTTTCTCATCTGATTTTTTTTAAATACCATCAACAGTAAAGTCAATTGTTTCTGTGAATTTATATCCAAATAAAACTTAATTCTGAAGTGCATGTTCTAAGGTCACCCATCCCCTGCCTTCTGATGCTTTCTCATACCCTAAGAACCCACGAAAATAACCATACATTGCTCATAAATTTAGGTGAATTCTTAACTGCCTTTATGTTTCCATGTACTCAAATGAGTAGAAGACATTCTATTTTTTGGTTTCCCACCTAACAAAAGCTTCCTTCTCATACATTTTCAGGAACAATCTTGAACATGGGTGGGATTTGCAGGAACTGCCTGAAGTTATTGACAGTATCCCCATTGTGTAGCCTGTCTCCTAGCGCCAACTTTGTTTTCCTCAGCCAGCTTGCCAGAGGAAATCTTTTATACATTTTGGAAGATACTGAGGAGGCAGTGCAATCCTGCAGGAAAATGGGAGCCACGTGAAGCAAAATCTGCTGACCTGAGATACTCTTGGACACAGAATCCCTGAAGGCATGCCCCAGGAGCCTGGTGTGGTGGGGCATGGCTGTCATGCCAGCCTGCTCTACAGCCTCAGGAAGGAGAGGCAGAAACAGGATTGGCAGGAGTCCAGGCCAGCAGGGACTATATAGTGTGTCCAAAGCCAATCTGAATGGCATGGTGAAACTGTCTAAAAAGAAAGAGAGAGAGTTGGGGGAGGGAAGGAAGGAAGGAAGGAAGGAAGGAAGGAAGGAAGGAAGGAAGGAAACCACAGGACTGGGCTTCGGCTTACACCTTTCAAGGCTGCTGTCCTCCAGTTTGAACTCATTTCTTTTATTACCTTTCATTTTCTTTATATTTCTTTGCTTTTATCACTAAGAAAATGTACGTGCAATTACCCATAGTTTTAAGCATTATAAATAGCACAAGTTCCAAAAATCAAACTCTTTCAGCAAGCTCAGGACTTGCCCACAAGTAATGGCTTCCTCCTAAGGATGTCAAGGAAGAAATAATGTGACAAGAGCAGAGGGAAACGTGGAGAATGAAAAGCCGCAAGAACAAAAAGAAATGTCTTTATCATGCAGTGCGCCAAAAATTACCTGGTAACATGTCATTAGTTCTGATGCATGTTGCCAAATTACATTGCAAAAACATTGGAACCACTGAGAGACAAGACTTAGCTATTTGTATTATGTCATCTCCCCATATCACGGGGTCAGCACCCTGATGCCTGTTAGTATACAGCTATATATCAAGTTGCAAACAGGGCCATGTTACAGCTTGGCAGTTGTGTTTTTCCATTACATGCCAGCTATTGCCATACTGAAATACAGAAAGTGTGCACCTGCAGGGGTCCTTTTCCTATTTTTAATGTACTTTGACCCTCTTTACCCAAACATCTGCTCATTTATCCTCAGCACTAGGGTGTCTCAGAGCCTTCCTTTTAATGAAGGAAATGTTTGCCAGATAGCTCCGCAGACTAAAGCACGTGCATAGGCAAAGCACAGAGGCCAGGATTTTTCCCCAGTGTGCCATGCCTCACCCACCCCACCCTACTCCCTAACCCCTGCCAGTGCACACTGAGACTGCAATTGAGGCTGGGCGTGGTGGCGGCACCAACCTGTAATCCCAGAACTTAGAGTCTGATCCACGTAGTGAAACCCTGAAGATCCTGTAGACTCTGTACTAAATACCTAAAAAAGGATCAGTGCTAACGTATCGCATGCGTGAGTACTTATTCTTTATCTGTACTTGTCCTTATAATAAAAGACACAGCCTAAAGAGAGAAATATGTTATGAATGGTAGGTTCCAGGCACAATGATGTTCAAGAATATTGTGTGTTTTTATAGTTAATATTTACAAGCCTAAAAAATGGGACCCAACAAGCCATTTATGAAGCTGCTATCTCTTTGAAGAATGTACTGAAAAATCAACTTCCTGGCAACGAAGAAGGCTATGTTTATTAGGCAATGATTCCCAGCAAGAGTTTCTGCAGGCTGATGAGTAGGTTTGGCTCTTTGAAACCCTTCTGCAGTCCATTAGTCAGCTAGGGTGTTCCCTGGGGACCGATGCTCACTGACAATCATACTGCTGACACAATTAAGGTCCGTCCGTTCGCCTGCGTCAAACGCCGGTTGTTGTGCTTCTGTCCTTTCCCGAAATGCTTCTTTGTTTGATGTATGTGTGCTGAGCAGAAGGTTCATGAAAAGGTGAATGTTAACATTTGACAAAAGTCAGTTAGCTCATTATGAATATGGGAAAAGTGTGCTTAAGCCGCTGCCAAAAATGTCTCTTGTGACTCTTTAGTTAATTATGATGACTTCTAAAAACAGAACAAAAGAGGCGATTTTAAACAGTGTCTTTTGTAAGTAAGTATGAGCTAGGATGCTCTGTTTCATATATTAAAATATTTTCATCTTCCTGATTTGCATGTCAATTGAAACATAAGTTGGATGACACATTACCATGCCTTTAAAAACATATTACTATTAGCACAGGTGAAAATCTAAGTTCAAAATTCCTTGAAATCAGTGGGGACTTTTATTGCTTGAAGCAACTGCGATTGAGTTTTTGATTAATTAGAAAAGACTTTTACTAATGCACAAGATAGTATGTGCAGATATTGTATTTTCTTATTATCTCTAGTGTAAATAGCACGTCAATTTAATTCTTGTGAATGGACTGCTAAAGAAAATATGTATGAAGCACAATTTTCTTCACAGACAGAAAAAAAAAAGCCTCAGCCACATTTGCTTTTCAAATGTCAAATATTCTATTTATTTCATTTATAATTTTCCCTTCAAACAGATTACATATTTTTCAGGGTCATGCAATAACCTTGTAACATAAACTTGCATGGGACTAATTACTAATATCCAAAAATAAAAAAAATAAAGTAGGAGCTTAGAGGTAACAGACAACATTTTCATAACTTAGTTTCTAGATTTTTCTAGAATAACTTGCTCAGCATGCAGCATTAAGATAGTACAGTGCCAAATCACTTATAATTTCTGCTTGAAATAATTTTGGAAATATTTGTCCACGACCCTGATAGCTGCGTGCGGTGGATTTGATCCTCCTCTTGGAATAATCTGACAGTAAAGCGGGACTAAGTAATAGTTGGTCTTGAGGTAGACACCAGGTTATCATACCATTTTCTCAGCTTTCAGCAACCGTGTGGGCATCGTGCAGCCCACTCAGCCAAGTGCTCTGCACTCCATTCTGCCGCAAGTTTCGGTACTCTGAGGGAAAAACAAATACAGAAGCACAGTGCAGGTTAGTGCATTACGCATCTCAGTGTATTGTTTTCGCTTCTGTTGGCTTTCTCTATGCCACAGTCAACATCAAAGAATTTTAAATCACCAGTGAAGTGCTAGCAGTGAACAGGTGTCACCTGAAGTGCCAACACATATCAGTGTTCATGCATGGACAGGCCAGTTCCCATCTGTCCTTTGCATGCTTGTCTTAAAATTAAAGCAGGGCATAAGCTAATACCCAGGGTCCTAGGACAGAATGAGCGGGCTTCTTTCCCACAGAGCAAGCCCTGAGTCAGTGCCCCCACAACACTCCTGAATACTGCCCCTACATTTCATGTCATACAACTGAGGTAAAGTTTCGTATGGCATCTATCATGCACGTATTAAAAGCTGTCTTTGGTAGATATTGGGAAATCATGCAAGTACTTCTGCATTCCCAAGCCATACATCTTGTGCAGCACGCTCTTCCTTCTCAAACCCAGCATTTGATTCACTGATCTGATTCTCTGTAGCTAAATATGGTGCACATCTCTCCATTGCTGTCCAGGAAGTATTTGGCTTTGTTGAAAACCAACACTGAAAGAGCTGTCACTGTGATCTCATGGGCGAGATTAATTCTCAGACACGCTACCTTCCTGCCCAAGTTTATTACTACTAATAAATCAGTGTTTGGCCACACAGCCCCTCTGTCTTCTTTCTTTTCCAAAAGACCCAAGCAATCTTTAATCCTCACTGTCATGATGCTGAGGACTGAATAGGTCTCGCTCCTGCCTGATCCATTCTGAGAACTCCTGTTAATTTCAATGTACAGGATCATGCCTGTGTAGAATTTGTCAAAAGATTCCGAAGTATTAGCCCAAGCTCATAAATTAATGCCATTTGAGCAGACTAGAAAGATCAAAATGATAACAAAGTAAAATCCCGCAGACTGTCCCAGTGATTCACTGGGGTCAGCTTTGTAACATGTGCGTAAATTTTAAAGTAAAATTCTGTCATCTGTAATATGTGTTATTAAAATTTCTAGTCAATATGGGTATTAGTTTGCACTTACCATAGTTTCTGAGTTTTGTTTTGTTGTTACATCTACAGAATTGAAATTATAAGATGGATGGTTGGGTTTTCATGAGTTAGAAGCTAGTAATTTTTACACAACTCTTAGGTTTCTACTAAGCATCGAGCAGCTTTTTAAATCCTCTCTTCTTATTGGCACTTGATGTATTCTTACATAAGGAAGTTTTATCATCGGAGAATTACAAATGCAGAACTGACCTCAGATACAACATTGCATTGGTTTTTTTTTGTTTGCTTATTTACAGTATGACTGGCTCAGCCTGCCCTGGGGGTGGGGTTGGTGCAGCATGCCGTGCCAGGGATCAAACCGCCATCCCTGCAGTTGCCTAAGCTTGCCTAAGCAGTCATTTTAGATCACTGAGCGATCTTGCTGGCCTCTGCATTGATTAAAATAAAGTTTTTGTGTTTAAAATCTGTCACTTTGGTTTATCGAGTTGTTTTTTTCTCTACTTTACCATGCTCAGTGATAAACAGTATGGTTTGGGGCTTATTAATTCAAATTCTTATGTGGCTAGCCAATGAAAGTGCTCACTCTTTCTAAGAGTGGTCTAACCTTGTTTAGATTACACTAACAGTATACTCAGAAAAGACAGCTACCTGGCTGGCTTGTCCACTACTCACTAACACAGAGACTACACCTCAACGGATTGGCCATTTCCACTGAGACTGGGCATATTATACATTGATAAAAATAAAAATGTGAGAAAGGCGCCACGGAAATAGCTCAGCAGCCCAGGCTCTTGCTGGCAAGGGCAAAGACCCAGTTTCTGCACCCAGTACCACAGGCCATACCACCCTGTGCCATGCTGGCCACTGAAACTTGATGTGGTTGTGCATGCCTGTAATCCCAGTGCTGAGGAGGTTGAGGCAGGAGGAATGCCATGAGTCTGAGGTGAGTGATACGATTCTTTAAGAAATAAATAAAAAATAAGTAAAAAAATGTGAAAAAGAAAAAAGCCCCTATGAGTTTCTGGGAAGATCGTATTTGTTTGTATGAAACCAAAGGAGAAAGAAAGAAAAAAAGCGAGGACAGAACATACGATGTGAGAAAATGAAACTTTCCCTAATTTCCTACTCTTTGCCCTGTTCGCTTTTGCATATTTCTTCCCTGGAAATTATGTATATCATCTTCTAGTTCTTGAGCTAGCCAAACCTAGGAAGCCTTACCTGTACACATTCTTTTTATGTATTTATTTTATTTTGTTTGAAATCTAAAAATACCTTCCTTTATGCAACATAATCATTAAAGAATGATCAACGGTTAAGATAGTTACATCTACTTAGAAAATCATCTTATAAAAATAAGAGCAACACTTGCAAATGTTTATAAATCATCACACAGGGACAGTAGAGAGTAACTTTCTTTACATGTACAGGTTGGCCTGGCAAAAATCTATGATGCAACAAACAAACACGGTTCAAGGTATGTTAACATAAAATATAAACAACTTTCCGGGCCAGTGAGGTAGCTCAGTGAACTAAGCATCTGCTTAGTCAACCTCAGGGACCAGGGTTCATCTCCAGCTCTGCCAGCCCTGCCCTCACCACTGGGGCACGTTGCACCAGCTGCTGAGAGTGGGCGTGGTGATGCATGCCTATAATCCCAGCACTGGGGAGGCTGAGGACAGAAGGATCACTATCAGTCCAAGCTGTGTAGTGAGATTCTGTATCAAATACATAAAAAACTACATATACAGACAACTTTCTCTTGTATGACATCACAGTCTTGACTATCTATTGCAGAACTTAACATACGTTTATTAAAGTACAACATCTGTTTTCATTTATTTATTTTTTGACAATTTGTGAACTACCTGGAATTTTTGTATCACATAGGTACACATGATGTATGCTCAGTGTCTCAACTTGCTTTTTACTTATTGCTGGGACAAAACACTTGACACCCAAAATTAAGGAAGGAAAAGTTCATTTAGCTCACAATTAGTAGAGGTTTCAGTCCATACTCAGTTGGTTCCAAGGTAGAGTAGCTGTGGCAGACGGTAGAGCTCATGGTGGCAGAAAACAGCAAGAGAAAAGCAAAGGAGAAGCAGCAGCTACATCTAACAGGCTTCTCCTCCTGTCACATTGACTGGAAAGACCAGAGATCCTCCAAGGAAGTGGAACAAACCATCCTCCTCAGTTCCCTTTCTTTACCCTGTAAGTGCTAAGTTACTCTTGGACTGGCCTTCCATGCCCTGAGGGAGGAGGACCCCTATGCCCCAGAGTGTGAAATCTCAGAGCTAACCCAGCCAAGCCTTCAACTCCCCAAGTTGACACAATGTATCAACCACTACAATCAATCCCTTGTCAACGTGGCAACCAGACATAGTTATTTAAACTAGTCTTCAGATACAAAGATGTGCATGTATTTGCACCTAACATTTTGTAACTCTCCTGCCTAGGAATGCACTAATTCCCTTACCAAAATAGAATATAAGTTTTCTTTGCTTGATGCTTACACTTCGACATTAGCACAGGTTTAATAGTCATTAAGAACTGGTACTAAATTTATCCATATGACAGTATAACAGAACAATGCATAGGGATGAAATAGTACAATTACAAACCTGTTTTGTAGTTGACCGTAGGTCTTAGCACATATTTAGAACTACCTCCTTCCACTATCCATTCTGTATTCACTTGGCTTTCAGCAAGTACCTCAGCAGGTGTTGGTCATTTCCCTGGTAGAGTGACCCATACTTTCATTCCTGAGAGCTCTGGACCATTTTTTATTGTGCCTCTATTAGACTGTTGTTTCCCATTAACTTTGTTTTATTTTTTTTCCCATTAATTTTAATAATAAGGCATGGTAATACTAAGAGACACACTCCAAGGGAGCTCCTACACTCCATGTATATTCTATCTTTCCTCCATTATGGAGTAGTAATCCAATTTCCTCTTGACAATCTGGGTGAATCATCCCGGACAACACTGTGACTCTATTTTTAGTTTGTTTCCTCAGAGGTCTGAGGAGCCAAACGCGATGGGGGGAGGTGGGAGGGTAAACTTAGCTTCCAGTTAAATGATATTATTGCTGCGTTACATGGTACACATCTTCCCCTCTCTGTAACGAGGACTACTTATCCAACAAAACATAAGGTTGTGAGAACAGGAAGCTAAATTGTGCTAGTAGATCACTAGGGGCAATGGTGACAGGTACCATTCTTACTCTCAACTCTTGATTCCTGGACCCATAAATCCTAGCTATGAGAGACATAATACCATACATATTAGTATACAGAGCTGTAAAAGGTTCAAGTCAACAGCTCCTCACATTACCAGTTCTGCTGATATTGTGGGCTATTGGAATACATAAACAGCTACTTTCTCTTAGTTTAATGAGTGGACATATTTCTACTAATAGTGTTTTGGAAAGCTATCATATCTGCATCCTGTACACTGAACAACTATTATGAAGACAACAATATACAATGTATTATGGTAACTGTCCTATTAGCCTGTTTTGAAACTATCTCACTGTTATTTCTTTTGCATTAAAATTAAGAAAAATAAATAAACAAACATATAAAATTAAAAAAAAAACACCAAAATTTCAAAATGCCAGGAACATGGATCGTCTGAGGAAAACTGCAAAGAGGAAGCCAGGCATGGTGGCTCAAGCCTGTAATCCCAGCACTCGGGAAGCTGAGGCAGGAGGACTGGTGCGAGTTCGAGACCAGCCTGGGCTACAAAAGTGAGCTCAAGGCCAGCCTCAACTGCATAGAAAGGCCCTGTCTCAAAAAAGACAAAAACAAATGCAAAGAGGAGAGAGAGACTTGTAAGGAGCTGCAGGTGCATCTCCTCACACTGCTTTCTTCTTTTCTGCTGCACTCTGCAATCTCATACGTTGCCTTGGAGCCAACCAGTACTGACTGAAATAAGGACTGAAGCCTCGACTAACTGTGGGGTGAATGAACCTTGATTACCTTAATTTTGAGTGAAAGGTATTTTGTTCCAGCAGAGAGTAAGAAGTAACTGAGACACTGAGAAATTATCCTTTAGATAAAGCTAAAAAAAATTAAATACATATAGATGACATTTTAATAGGAATTTCCTTGTTAATAGAGTTAACATATATGCACATGTACACATACATACATGTATACATACATACATACATATATTAATGCCTAGCACATAAAATATTGGTGCCTGTGCCTATCTTATTTGTCACAAGATTTAGGAACAAGATTTAAGAATCCATGTTTTCATGAATCATCACACACTTTTCTTTGATCACCAGCTTTGCAAACTTCTTGAATTAATAAGAAAACAGGCAGGGACAAACAGAGCAGAGATATGTTAAATAGTTGCTGGTAACATATTAATTAAAAAACTACAAATTGTATATGTACGAATGCCATTTTTTTCTGTGCATCAGATCAATGCTAAGGCAAACAATAGTAAATTCAGCTGCTTCAAATATCATTTTAACAGACCTCTTGAACTTTCTGATTTCCTTTACCCTCTTGTTCACTTTCAGGCTATTTTTACTCAGCATGAACTTACTTCTGTCTCAGTTTAATGGAATACCTTTTGAGAAAGTGAAAAATTCAGAGACATCAGATGCAGGTCATTTCAGAGGTATGGGCTTTGGGAGGTTTAACTTATCACCCACTAATCATTGATCTATCCATGAGATTGACTTAAATTCAAGTGACAGTTATATTTTCTCTGTATTCAGGGCAAAGTGAACTAAAATTCCATCAGAGAAGAAAATAAGGGCCATTCTCAGGCAGAGAGCTCATTACCATGATATTTTTCTGTGATGCTTCTAAATTGTCTTTGCGGATGGACCTGAATTGGTAAGTTCTTTATGCAGCTCTAGTTCACATCAGTTATTTCAGACCATTGCTAGCATGACCATTTCAGGGAAGATCCATAAGCTATGCTCAGATGAATGGTTACACTGGAACGACTGAATCTCTGATCACTTATATTTTTAATGTACTATTCACTATATTGCATATATATTTATATAAAATACACAAATAAAATGTACCTCATTTTTCAATGAAGACCGTTAAGTAAACAAAATGGCTATATGTTTTCAATGAGGTAGACTACTTAATGTAATCAAATACCTTGGTTTAACTTAAAGAAAAACAGTTTTGCTCGGGGAAAAAAAAGTTACACTTGAAGTTTTAATTTAAAATTGAAGATTTTTTTGATTTTTAAAATGAAACTGCTAATATTCCATTGTGTAGAAAATGAGGAATACAAATAGCAATATGCCCACATTGGGTGGGTAGAGCTAGCATGCAGAGAAACCTGAGTTCAGTGGCCTGCATCATCAAAAGAGACAGGAAAGTGAGAGACACAGAGAGAGACAGAGAGACACAGAGACAGACAGAGACAGACAGAGACAGACAGAGAGAAAAACAGAAAGAGAAGATTTAATTGAGCTCTATAATAAAAATAAAATTAAAAATTTGAGGGCCCGGCAGGATGGCTCAGTGGTCTAAAGCGCCTGCTTAGGAAAGCTTAGGCGGCTGCAGGGACCACGGGTTCAATCCCTGGCACCACATGCTGCGCCAGCCCTGCCTTCATGGCAGGCTGAGCCGGCCATAAAAAAAAAAAAAAAAAAAAAAAAAAAAAAAAAAAAAAAAAAAAAAAAAAAAACAATTAAAAAATTGAAAAAATATTGTATAAGGCAAATAAAATACATCAGAAATCAGTACAGATAAAGTATTTCTTTTTTTTTATCCATTTGCTTTTCTTTGAATTCTCTGACAAATAAATGAGTTTATAAATAAAATATGCATTGAAAAAAGACTCAGTATTTCAAAACAAGATGATAGGAAATCAACAGTGATTGTTCTATTGTATATTGTTACATTCAAAGTAATTGTTCAGATTAATAAATACAGTGATACAAAATATTAAAACATGTAACACAATATTAAACACAATATTAAAACATGGACACAATATTAAAACATGTAAAAGCCTTTAAAAGTCTAATTGAAATAAGCAGCAAATATTTAAATTTTACCTATCATAGTTACTTATTTAAATGTCAGTATGATGTGTATGGTAGTTTCAAAATTAAGAGTCTGTAGCATGCCTTTGCCTTTAATTTAAAAATTAATAATTCATAATTGCTAAATATTTTCTTCTTGGTTCAAGCAAAAAAATATGATTATCTTTCTAAAATTAATATCATTATGCCCAAGATATCATTTCTTTAACACTGTTCATGATACTGTCATTTAATAATGAAAACTTGGGGCCAGCAAGATAGCTCAGCACACTAAGTGCCTGCTTTGGCAAGCACAGAGACCAGGTTTTGATTCCCAGTCCTGCATGCTGCACCAGCCCCTCCCCTGGGCAGGCTGATCTGGCCACTGAGACTGGGTATGGTGGCAAACGCCTATAATCCCAGCTTGGGGAAGTCTGAAAACACAAGGATCACTATGAATCTGAGCTGTGTAGTGGGGCTCTGTACCAGATACATAAATGAAAAAAAGATAATAATAATAATTAATGAATACTTGGGACCATTTTGGATGAATGGTTTATAAATGAGCCAAAGTTTGGCCACCAAGAATTTATATTAACTATGTTAGACACATTTGGTGCTAGATTTGTGCAAGTGTAGTTTCTCATTTGAGATAGTATACATGTATGTAATAGATAATTATACATGGTATAGCATTTATATACTAATTTTGATTTTGATGTAAACATTTCATAACAATGTGATGGTACATTATTGATGTATTAAATTCAAGGAAAAGCTTATAAAATATATATAGACATAAAACTCATATGAAGTAAAAACAAATACAAAGAAAATATTAATATAAAATTTGCAAGTACATATACATACATATACATATATGTATATGAATAATGTTTTTTGAACCATATTGATATAAGATTTACTCTACACTGGTTCTATTCTGCATTTACAACTTATATAATACTTTTTAAATTATCAAAATAAAAAATATACGAAGGTGTCATAATGTAATTGAACAGTGCATTTAATTTTTATGATAAAGAAAATGAATATAGGATTAGAACAATATGGATGGATCAGATATAGGCAAGACAAATTATGATGCACCTGTATTAAGATACAGGCATGCAAATGTAGTCAAATAACATAAGAACTAACTGCTCCTTTCAGTAAGCAAATACGAATCAGTAGTGCAATTATGTTAGCATCTTGGGTGTTTGTGTATTATTTTTTAACATTTTACCCCTTATTTTCTTCTTTAATCCATCTCAGTTGTTCTTTCCTTTCAAGCAATTTCTTTTCTTTGCTCAGTATCTATTGTATCATACTTATTCTTTCAGCTTCTTGCCCTCTGGAAAAGCTATGATATTTACACTTGGGAGACTTGTTTGTTTTATTTATGAGCATGGCCTCTAGTTGCATCTATTTATCTATAAAAGCCTTAAGTTTTTTTATAGCTACTTTTAAGATAATTATATGCAATATAATAACCGTTGGTGTGCTTTGTTCTTTGTTGTTTTTGTTAATAGGAATAAACTTGGGACGTTGCACTTGCCAGGCATGTCAAGGTCGCTGTGCTCATATCGCTGGCCCTAATAGCCAGTGCTAATATCCTATGGTCTTGTTTTGAAATCTTGTACCATGTTTATTATATTTTTTCTATCACAATAAAAATTGTCCATTTGTAATTTCATAGGACAATTCACACTTCAAATGACATACTTAAAATTTCATAATAGAAAATGTTGAGTTTTTCCTAGAACTTTCAGTGTATCAGCAGAATCTACACTGCTATACAGCAATCTACAAGTGTTTTGTAATAAATCTTCATACCGACATGCTGTCAGGTCAGCTGGGGCGAGTGTACTAAGCCTATTTACATTTCTAGAAGACATGAACTACAATTTTACATTATTGTATTGGCTGAAAGGTTAATATTCAAGTTCACCCCCTCAGCTTAGAAACAACAGCAGCCCTTAGTCCAATCAACGTGCAGATTTGAGACAGGAGTGTTGTGAAGATACATACCCACAGAACAAAATTTTCCCGAGGCATCTCAATTAGTCTTCTCAGAAAGCCATAATAAAAGTCAAAAGAGTATTCTCTAATTATAAATTTAAATCCTCTTGACAGACCTTCCTCTATAAGAGCTTGTGTTTCCTGGTGTTTTAGGATTGCTATGATTGCTTTTTTCTCTTCATGTCAACAACTCAGAGTGTTTACCTGTCTCTTGGAGTTTGTTGTATTTAAATGGACATTTTTATAAGGCAATCAGTTAAAGATCCCATGTCTTCTCAGGTGCCACCTTTAGAAACACACATATGTAATGTGTATAGATCTGCCTGAAATTTTTTGCTTTAACTCCTTCTTTACAGTGGGAAAATATTATATGGCAAACTCTCCTTGTGTTGTAAAATATGAAAACTTATTTCTAGAAAATTCCATCTTTGTTATTTCCTTAATACATCATGCCCTTTTTGAGGGAATGATAGTACTGCGTGCACTAGAATATAATGAATGCTGTCACTTAGGAAATTACTGTGACACAGAGACAGTATCCAGGATGCTATCAAACAAGCTGTCTGAGAGCCACCAGACAAAACACTCAATAGACAGAAATAAAATGCTATTATTTGATGATTCATTCCCTATATTTGGAACAGATGTTGAGAGAATGTAAATAAAAGAGATAAGCTAAGTGAAGACACATAGGGCATGGTGTAAAAAGAAGAGAAGTGTTTCACGCCCAGCACTGTAGGAGATATAATACTGAGATTTCCTGTCTCATAGTGAGGGCCATGCATAGGGCCAGGGACGTTGTCATTCTTTCCGAAGAATGTAAAAGCAAGCCAACCTGTACACAGCATGACTCAGAAGCTGGCTGGAGAGCTCTAGTTTTTATGGGCTTCTTAGGGCTATGGTACCTGATTCAAAAATTAATAATAACAGTAGAAGGTGTCATTAAGGTTTCTTGATAATAAGTATTCATTAATGAGGGTACCGCATGCATTTGCAGGTCCTGAGAAAACCCAGGTGCCTGTACTTGTAAGTTTGCATGTGCATTAGAGCCTCTTCTCCCTTTCACACCATTCTATAGTCGCACACATTCTTTTGTCAATAACTGCTTAATTATAGCTCATTCACCATGTTCACCAGTTCCATCAGTTTAGTATCTTTGCTTTTTTTTCTTTTTTCTTTTTGAGACAGGGCCTCACTATGCAGTTTAGGCTGGCCTTGAGCTCACTTTGGTAGCCCAGGCGGGTCTTGAACTCGCACTGATCCTCCTGCCTCAGCCTCCCAAGTGCTGGAATTACAGGCGTGCGCCACCATGCCTGGCCCAGTTTAGTATCTTTGTAGCAAGCCCAAATGCTTTCATATAAAATATGGCAGTGTATTTCAATGATAATATTGATATTATTCATGCAGATAGAATAGAGCTTCTTTTCAATGTCAAAAGTATCTATAAAACACAAGGTAATTACTTGTATGAATGACTTGATGCATAGCTCTTTATTAATTACTTTTTGTTGAATAGGAAAATATCTTTGGGGAAAAAATCACAAAATATATAAGTTATGGAGCAATCCACTTTCCGAGACCCTTTGGTCTCTCTTAGACAGAAGATTTTTATCTCTCAGTAAATGTTCCCCATTTTGTCTTAGACTTCATCATTCCTAGAAATAGTTCTTTGATTGTAGAGATCATGAACTCAGCATCATAGACATCTGATAAAAGTTTCTTTCCTTGTGTCCCAAGCTCATTTTGTGGAGCTACTTTTGCTTCCACTCTTCACTTGTATTTATTTATTTTTGTTATTATTTGATACAAGGTCTTGCTATGCTGTTCAAATGCATAGTGGTCTTCCAATCTGACTCTCCCAAGTGCTGGAATTAGTCATGAGCCATGATGCCTCATATCAAACCAGCATGGCATGCAATACCGGGGAACAAACTCTGGACCTTATGTTTGCTAGGCAGATGCTTAGACCACTGGACTATTTCCCCAGCCCTCTGCACTTTTAATTTTGAGGATAAGCTATATAATTTAGAATTGCTTTGGTATTTAGTAAAAGTTCAAATTCTGGAAGGCTTACTGTCACTTCGGATGTGAGCTTATTCACAACATTTTTGTAGACTTCACAAAATAATCTCTCATTGGATTGAGCTAATTTGTGTAATCGAAATGTGAGTGGGAGGAAACAGGAATTCTCCTGGATGTGAAAACTTGTATACTTGGACAAAAGTTCTCCATAGCACCATGATGCACAGTTTTAAATTTGATGTGTCTCAGAAATATAAAATGAAATCAAAGAATGGGCTTGGAGCAACACTGACAATTAATTTACAAAGGAATTTCCACTGTTCAGATACCTAATAACCAGGATTGAAATGGAGAATTTGAAAAACTTGAAATGGGATTGGTAACAAAAATAAACCCTTCACTTTATATTTTATAATGTAGCATTTTTATTTATTTTATCTAAGACTAAGCAGACATGTAACTTTCTCTAAGTTATTTTCTAAAGAATGCACATTCGTATGAATTTCAAATACACACACATATATATATGTATATATATATTGCATATTTTTACCACATAATCGACTAGTAATTGTATTATTCTTCTATAAAAAAATACTTGACATCCTTTCAACTATAGCACAAAAAGTAGTTTAATTTTCTTTTACCATTTCCAAAGATAAACAATTAAAACTACTTTATATTTTAGGTCCTCAAATAATGCTGCATTTACCAGTTTATTACCATCAATATTTGATTAATTTTTTGTATGACTTGATTATATTCTAGGCAAGTAACAATTGTATTAATACCTACTGAAGGTATGAATATAAGTATTGAGAATGTCTTCTTTCAAAAACTAGTGTGCTAGCAGGGCGTGGTGGCGCACACCTGTAATCCCAGGACTCGGGAGGCTGAGGCAGGAGGATCAGTGAGAGTTCGAGACCAACCTGGGCTACAAAAGTGAGCTCGAGGCCAGCCTGAACTGCACAGTGAGACCCTGTCTCAAAAAGACAAATAAATAAATAAATAAAATAGTGTGCTAAGCATTGTCTGGAAATTCCAGTAACTACAGCTGGTGTTGGGCCGGCTGGGTGGCTCAACAGACTAAAGTACCTGCTTAGGTAGGTGTAGGGACCTGGGTTCAATTCCCAGTTTGCTGTGGCCTTGTGGGACACTGGAATGGCCACGAGAATGACTGTAGTGGTTCCAGCCTGTAATCCCAGCACTGGGAGGCTGAAAACAGAAGGATCTTTAGGAGTCCAGTCTGTGTCACCAGACTCTGTAGAACCTGCACTAAATATATAAAATAAAATAAAGTTGGTGTTGACAATTTTTTGTTTGTACCATTTTCATATTTTTAAATGTTTAAACACAGCCTAAAACCCCAAGTGGTTATTCTATCCTTCCTAAATTATTAAAAAAAGAAAGAAACATCTACTTAAATTTTGATGCACACAAGATCCATATCAAATATTAATAAGCTCTTTCTATACATCCCTTCTTTTAGTTATTAGATCCACTGGCACTCTTCTTTTTACACCATCAGTCACAGGCTATGTGCTAACATTTTTTCCAAATGTACATAAAAAGCACAGAAATCACCCTCTGCCTTCCAAATACATGCTACTCTACACTTCACTGAAGGAGGTATAAATGTCAGCAAACATTTCTCCTGTTGTAAATAAATACTGTTGTTTTCAGATCCACGCGAGCATGAGATTTGGAAACAAACAGAAGGGTTGCATTAACAGTCAGTGTCTTCCTTTTCCATTTCAGAAGGCTAGAATCAAGGATTACTCTATCTGGCTTTCAGCCAGGAAGCAATTCTGAACATCGTTAAGCCATCACACCTCCTGTCACAACTGCCCGTGTCTGCTTCAAGAATACCCAGGGATGAAAAAAGTAAAATAAGATTAGGACTCAGACACTTCTACTGGGGAGGGCAGAGGGAGCTGGGGCAAGTCCCTCGTCACGTTGTGATTTCTCTCCCATGCAGCCACTGATACTGTTTATCAAGAACATTCCTCAAAAGCGCTCAGCGAAAGGAACTACACTGCGTGCATCTCATCAACCTCTCCTGTCTGCAAAATTCAGTTAGAAAGAGATTGCTTAAGGACGCATCAAAGGTTAGCAGCCAGGAGCGGAATTTTTCACATGTCTGTGGCAGATGAGAATTCCCTGTGGCACTAGCTTTGTAAGGAGCTTCCCTGACAACCAAGGCAGCCCTTCTAGAGTTAATGTCTCCATCCCGCAAAAGAGAAAGGAGTTGGAAACTTGCAGATTAATTAAGACAGTTAAAAGCAAAGCTTGCTTCTAGGCATAGTCGCAGGTGTCAGCGGAATGCATCTCTTCAAAGTGCAAAGGGACATGGTTCTCAATCCAGAGCTTTCTCAAGCCATTCAGTGCCACCCATCAAAGTAGCATATATTCTGGTGTGAAAAGGAAGTATGAAGTGTGGGAATTCACACCAATCAGTGGTGGGAAGACTGAGTGCTCTTTTCCATATCATTCTCTCACTAAATACAAATGCTCAACCAAACATTGGCAAAGTAAGAATAAGCAGGAAGATGTCTCCAAAGCATGAATTGAGTTTACTTTTTGAAATGCCCACTTACAAATAGCAGAATTCCAAATGCATATGAACTACACACAACAGTGCTGTCGAACTCCAATGGTGGGAGAGCTAAATGTTTCTACTCATGGGTTTTCCAAAGCAAAAAGCTTCTCGCTGAAGGAACCCCATTGCTATTTCCTGCCTGAACAGTGCTGGGATTATGCTGAAATACTCACCTTCCTCACAATCTTGTCAATGTATAGTCTGCATGCCGGAGACATTGCGCTGAGCTGTTCAGTCTCCACAAGGCTGCTAAGCGCCATATAATTAGCACGTGTTCATTTTTTTTTTTTTTCTCTGCTGCAAGTACCCACGACAGGCACATATTAAGGAAACGAGAACTACATACGCTGTTTATTAACTTACAGAAAGTAAGAGAAAAAAAAGAAGGTTGTGACATTTTAATAGATAATTAAGTAATATAGTTAATATCAAGCTACAAAGAGAAAATGCCATGTGATTAGATTAATCATTTTTATTGCTTAGGACAGACAAAATCCTTTTTTCCTCAGTATTAGGAATCCTTTAAGTTGTGAGTTGCTATTTATAGAATTCTTTCAGTTGGACATTTTCCAAAAATTCAGCTTTGTGGTAGCTATTGGTAACATTGGAGGAAATGCATAATTTTCAAATCAAATGGTACACAATCTTATTGAAACATGGGTTTGAGATATTTACCTGGCATCTATTTCAGGAAAAAAATAAAAAGGAGAGGCATAGCTGCCACTGCGTGGAGGACACGTGTCGGCCTGCCTTTCCTAACTGCCTTACTTTTCCTACTTGTTTGCTTGCTTTCTGGCTTTTAAATGTATAGGATAAATTTATATCCTCGAAAGCCATTTTTCAAGATTTAGGTTTTAGCAATTTGGCAGCAGGATTTAATAAACTCTCTCTTTCTTCTAAGGAGCAGAGAAACGCCTGTCATTTTTCAAAAATTTAACTATATAAGCAAGTTTGAACAAAAAGGGGATAATTTTGGGTGCAGCAAATAAATAGAAAAAGCCATGGCGATTGCAGTAATTGAGTAATGTGTGAGTTAGGGAGTCCAGGAGCATGCAGAGCTCACGCAGACTACATTGTTATTTTCTCTTTCTCCCACTTTTGCATACACATTCAATTTTAAAGTCTTTTCATGCTCATAATGTACATCTATTTTGAGATTATATAGAGTTTTGTAGTTAGAAAGCCAAGATTATTCACACTATCCTCACAGAAGATCTATTTTCTCCCCTAATTCATCCTCTTCCCATGCTATTCCTGTTGTGAGCTAATTTAAAAGCTTATGTGATGTCTTTCTGATATACATATATATTGATATAGACATATATGCTATATAGGCATGGACCTGTTAACATATGTGTATGTTTGCAGCTGTGTGCATGAAAATAAAGTTAAGAATTTTTTGTATTATTTGTTGAAGTGTTTTCTCATCAACAGCTGTTGAATTTTGTTAAAGCACCATTTTTAAAATCATTTATTTATTTACTTTGTCCAGGGTCACTACGTGGCTTGGACTTGTAGTGATACTCCTGTCTCAGCCTCCCCACTGTTGGGATTGCTGGTGTGTATGACACCATCTTTCGGCGGCCAGCAATGGCGCACCTGGAGATTCCAGAGCAGGCATGGCATGCGGTATTGGGGGTTGGGTCTGGGTTCTTGTGCTTGCCAGGCAGGCCCATAGATGCCAAGCTGGGTCCTAGCCCATTGAAAGCACCAGTAAATTCCGGTGAAGACTATTATATTTTTTTCTGTTCATCAAGTGATGGTTCGCAAAACATAATAATTTCTCACTTTTTCAAAATTTCAGAAAGGTTCTACTTTGTTATTATTGAAATGTGCATCTAAATTTAGTTTTTTAATGCATCATTCTGTATTTTACACTGATGTATGTAAAAATGTGTTTATTGGTTCTATTTTTAATATTTTGTATTTTTTCTTACTATGACTTAATTTTCAACAATATGCATGCTACTTAAGAATTTGGGATTTTATCTATCTATCTATTTATTTATTTATTTATTTATTTATTTATTTACTGGCATTGTGTGGGAGCATCAGTTACACTGAGATGATCCTGCTTAGGCAAGCTTAGGCAAGCACAGGGACCATGGTTCCATCCCCAGCACTACATTCTGTGCCAGCCCCATCCCTAGGGCAGGCTGAGCTGACCATAAAAAAAAAAAAAAAAAAAAAAATTGTGATGCAATTTCTCTGTGAAATCGTAATTTTATTGGATGTGGCAACACCTGGAGATGTGCTTAGCTAGGGAGGACACCAACTCATGATTAGGTTAAGCCATTGATGAGTTCCCAGCTAAATGGGCTATCCACAGGCAGGTTTCAGTTGGAGGAAGCGGGTCCCAAGAGTATGACCCCAACACTGTATTTGGTCCATGCCCCCCTCCTGTGTCTTCTTGGTCACCTGCGCTCTGTTCCACACACGCCATCAAGGGCAAGGCACTCTTTTACAATTGTCTCCTGTCGCACTCTTCCCACCTCCACATCAGCTGACAATGGGCTGAAATATCTGAAAATCTAAGCCAGGGTAAATGCTTCCTTGTTTAAATTTTAGCTGTCATTTATCCTGTATCAGAAATGGGAAAGCTATCATAGAATATTTCAATGCATTTATACATTTATTGTAAACTTAAAAAGCATATCTATATAGATTTATCTGACCTGAATGTTATTTTAACCTAGACACTGTACATTATCTACTGACTTTTTCTGTGTATACTTTGTTCTCTTTGCTTTTTGCTTTATACACTTTCTGTCTAAAACATTTCATACACTTTTGCAAAGACAACTTTTTATTTCTAGGTTTGAAAAAACTTAGGTCTTTTCCATCATTAATGCTTTAAACATAGTTGAGTAACCCTGAACTGAAATGCTTAAGACTTTTCATATTTAGGGATATTTTTGTATGAATAGTAAGACTCTTATAGATAAGAAATAACAGAAAATACAAAATTTCAGATATATATATATATATATATATTATGCACATAGCTTGAAGTTGAGTTTATGCAACTTATTTTAAATTGCGAGCCTAAAATACATTTCAGAATGTAATTCTGCACTAGTAGTATCATGTTGGCATCCAAAAAGTTTGGCTCTGGCACATTTTAGAATTTCAGATTACAAATCTTCAACTTAATATTTGGTTTTATTGGTTTATACATAACTTTAATCACAGTGGATCAAATACATTGGTATAACAACCAATGAAGTTCGTTTTCTATATTGATAGTCCTCTGTAATTGCATTCATAAATCAGGTTTCCTTCAGTTGTGCTAGAGTGCGTCCATACTTATATTTTGTTCTTTAGCGCTGCTCTCACCTGCTGCAACCACTGCCCTTGTTGCTAGGACACAACCCCTGACACCCACAACTTAAAGGAGGAAAAATTTATTGTGACCCTATGCTCCGTTTCTAGTTGAGTGTTCCAAGACATCGGAGAACTGCAGAGGCCTGGGCGGAAGAACACTGCTCATAACACAGTGAAGAGAAAGCATGCAGGAAAGGAGTCGGGAAGTGCAGTGAGCACCTGCAGGCTACAACTTCAGGGACCAGTCTCTGCCAAGCAGATCTGTCTCCTAAAAGCAACTCGTTATAGTATTCATTTTGCAGTCTCGTTCCTTATGTCTTGCCTATGAGCCCATGAGCCTCATGGAGGAGGGGCCTCCATAGAACCTCCTTTGCTGCAAAACACACATTCAACTTGAGATAACATATATTCAGAAGTTCTTCAGTATTCACAAAGCATGCATGTAAAATACTAGGAAGTCGATAGACAGTATGATTTATCACCCTGATAGTCTATAGGAATTGAAAACTACAGGAAGTTCTCCACTGCAGTAAAGCTGTCAGAGTGAAGAAAAGGAACAAGCTTCATAAGTAGATTGGGAGTCCTGCAGATTACTTCAAATAATGACTGACAGTAAATGATGTAAAAATAACAATGAGCAATTCTGTTGGGGTTAAAGAGAAGGAGCTAAAGTATTAGACAATAGTAGCATGGAAAATGCAAAAGGAAAATTGGAAATGATGCAAGGCCATTTCCTAGCATTGTTTGTAAAGATTTATTTAAAAAAGTGGTTGAACATAGTTTGTGATGCTCTTAGTAATTGTAAAAGAAATCTTTGGGCCTTGTGGACCACTGTGATGAGCCTACGCAAATGCACTTGACTTAAAAAAAATAAATCTTATGAAGGTTAGCATTTCCCTACAGAAAGGTGCACACCTGAGTTGTCACAGAATGCTTTAGACTGATATGTATCTTAGATCATATTAATATTATTATTAATGCATTCAATTCAACTGTATAATATCATAATATTTACAAAAATGGTGCAGTGTTATATCACAAATCAATACTAATAGGAAGAAAGGGCTCTCTCATGTACTTTTATTTTTATTTATTTATTTTTATTTTTTGTTTGCAGGACCAGGGTCCAAACTTATGACCTTGCACTTGCCAGGCAGGCATTTGTGCCATGGAGCTATCCCTCTAGCCCCACTCTCTCATTTATATATGTAAAATACGCTTGCTTATATAATACATTAGTCAAGTCATAGTTCAGTTTCTTAATTTCATACATAAGCTTAATTTTATGTTGCATACAATTGGTACAGACAGGCACATACTACAGAATTCAGTGTATAAAAGTAATCTTATAAAAAATCTTTACTAAATGTCCATTTACTAATACCAAATGCTTCCTAGAGTTAAAAGAAACAATATTCAGAATTTTATTCTTTTCTTTTCTTGTACCACAGATTGAATTCAAGACCTCGCACTTGCCAGGCAAGCACTTATTCCACTGAGCTAGAGCTATTTACCCAGCCCCAGAAATTTATTGTTGTTTGAGGACACTAACACTCAGATGGTCACACAACAGTTTTAACTTTGACAGTAAAATCATCTCTGCCAACTACAATATTACACACACACACACACACCCTAGAATGACTAATATCTTAGGTAAATGCTTCTTCCTCATATTTAGGCAGGACACCTCAGGCTGGGAATAGGCCTGTGAACAGAGTATATCAATGAAAATGAAAACAGATCTGAACATCAATTTTCAATAATGCAATGGAATTTTTAATGATTCAATTTTTAAATATAACGTTATAATTCACAAAAGCTGGTAAATGAAGTAATTTATTGCTTTTTATCAAATCTGAAGGAGCACAGAGTCCACAAGAGCATGGAGCCCCAGGAGCAGGGGGACCGCAGGAGCACAGAGTGAGCTTATCTATACTCCGCCCAAGATAGTCTCTTACCCACTCCTTTATTTTGCCTCCTTTCAAACGTGATGAAAAAAAAACAAAACAAACAAACAAACAAAAAAACATGCTGATGGCTTTCCTTGCCTATTCTCTATCCAAAAGGGAGAGAAGTAAAACCTTTTAAACACCACCCACCTCAAAGACATTTGTTTATCTTTTTCTGAACTCTCTCCTCATGCATTCCATAAAGATCATTGTATAATAACCATATTTTCTTCTATCCATTTGATGGAAGCAGTATTCTACAACTTCCTTCAACCTTTTGTCTAAATATGTATTTTATTATGTTGGCTTTTAGATTTCTCAGTTTCTATAAATAATTTGGGGCAGTGCCAAAAAAGTGAAATTATCTACAGCTATTCCTGCTGTTATCCATGCTACATCAAGAGTCAATCAGACATAATATTTCTACTGTTCACCAACAAACATGCTATTATAAAAAGTAAAAGAATCCTGTGGCAGAAGAAAGCTAAATAACACTGTAAATTACAGATGTAATTCTTGGTTCCTGTGTTCCAAAGAGTCAACATTTGAAGAAAAGAACTTAAATTGCAAAACCAAAAATAAAACTAAACCCCCAAAATGGAAAATAATATTCTAAACTGTAAGTACAATTGTGATGAACATATTTTTATGAAACTGGATGTAACTATGAAGGCACTGTTAAAAAATGTAGACATGCACTTGCTTGGACATATGGCTAAAAAGTCCCATTTCAACAGTCAAAGAGGGGCCAGCCAGTGAGCTCAGCATATTAAAGTGCCTGTGTAGGTATACTCAGGGGCTGGGGTTTGATCCTAGTCTGCTGTGTTGGCCCTGCCCACAGGGCGTGCACTGAGATTTCAATTGAGACTGCGTGTGGTAGCTCAGGCCTGTAATCCCAACGCCGGGGAGGCTGAAAAACAGGAAGGGCCACTACAAGTCTTATCTGTGTAGTGAGACCCTGTAGACACTGTACTAAAATGTGTAAAAGAAAAAAAAATAGTCAAGGAGGAATATGGGGCTTCTTATATTATTTGACTCTGTGCTACCAATATGGGACAATTATATATCAAACCTGGTACTACACTAGGCAATTTCTGATGCACAAATTAGCTATAGTTATTAGCATAATCAAATTTCATTATTAGTTCCATGAAGTAGCATAAACTAATTAAGTCATATTTAAAGCCTCAATTCTTAATTCCCCATGCATTTGCTGCTTCACCATTGTCCTACTGAAATATACTGTATGGTGTTTCTTCAGTTAGATCTATAGGATGATCTCTATGATCCAGTTCCTCTACTTGAACTAAAGTAATAATTGTTTGCTTCTGAACAGCAAGAACTGATGCATAAAATCAAAGTCCATCAAGAGCAGTGGGATAACGGGCCATAGCACAGCCATGTCTCACACATGCATTCTGATAGCAGCATATCATGAGGATATGAGCCATATCCTCATCTCTGTCTGTAAGGAACACTTCTCCCAATTTTCAAGGGCAGACTGTGCAAATGCTCCTGGAGAGCACAGAATTCTGACTACAACTCCATAGCCATATCTGTTTTTCTCAAGAGCGTGCTTCTTACTCTCTGAATAAAAGGCTAACTGGCATTTTCCTTTTCTCTGTGTTCATCTAAGGTTAATTGACCCTGAGTGCAGAGAATTCTTATATTATATAAGAAAGAGAATCAATCTACAATAATGGGAAAAAAAATTCCTTAGAGTTTGGCATTTATTTATTTATTTTGACAAAGCAACTAGCAAAAGCAAAACTCTTCCTATGTAAGTTCCATAGAGAAATAAATTCAACGTTTTAAAATTATGACATAACAGTTGCAGTAGAGTGTTTGCATCTGTCCTTTGGCTTGTGTTATTGTTGTACTAATGATTAAATATTCCAAATGTAGATAAAAGGGTCAGAATTTTATATATTTTTATTTGCAAAGTATGGGTTCAAAGGAGCAGGAGATTTTTTTTTCTTGCCTCCTAGCAGTGTGTCAGCTCTAGAATGAATGGATTTCTGCCCAGACACAAGTGGGTCATTCAGCTGGTCGACAAGGGTGTTTCTCATGAAAGCAGAGCTCTTTATGGGGACAGCTGTCGAGCAGGAAGTAGATTGCCATGTGGTCTTTTTGAATATAGCAAAAGTCTGTCAAATACTCCTAGTAAAACCCACTTCGTTTTATAGTAAGTACTGCTATGTTGAAGTGTATTATTAATAATAAATCTGAATTGGAATCAATGTTCCTTACAGACAAGATGGACGTAATTATATATTATATAACAAATGACACATTTATGTTTTCTGATGACATGACTTCTAGTCACTCCTCAGGAGCAAGTGACTTAAAGATGACCTTATTTTTGAATCCCAATCTAAGAATGCTGTTATCACCTCCTCACAATTATGTCATGGAAGAAATATTCTCTGCTGTTAAAGGAAAGTGGGGCAATGGAACAACTCTTTTTAAGTTTTGCCTGTAATATCTAATAAGAAACTGTTTCTCCTAAGCTACCATGGAAATGTTTGGTTTGATTCCCACTTTGAAATATAAACATTGACCTTGAAAATCATATGAAGCATTTTCATGCAATCACTAACAAAAAAAAGCAAAGTCTTTTTTTTCCCCCTTTTTTTATGTTATGGCCACCTCAGCCCACCCTGGGGGGCTGGGGCTAGTACAGCAGGTAGTGCCAGGGATCGAACCTCAGTCCCTGTGGCTGCAATAGCTTGCCTAGGAAGGTGCTTTTGACTGCTGAGCTATCTTGCCAACCCCAAAAAATCATAGTCTTTATAAGGCATAGCCTATTTCTTGACTGCACTGGTGCCTAGTTCTTTACCAGGGGTTTTAAACAGATGATTTTTGATAATTTGGATATGAGCCTCTTGAATTATGTGGATGATATTGATATCACTGTATGAATTGGGTGTTGAACTCCACAAATAGCTAAAACCTCACTTACTTTCAAAAGAGACAAGTAGTTAAAGTTTAAGAAATTGTGTTTTTAATTTGACATTTATTGCCACTCCATAATTACCTTGGAATATTTTATGAAGGTACTTAGTAAAAATAAGACTCCCTGGGCTGGCATTGACCCCATAGGACCATATCACCCTATCTACCCAAGAAAGGATCAGAGAATTGGCCTTAGTTTTACTGAAATTTTAATTATTAGATAGTTTTCGAATTTAGTTAGTCATGGCGAGGAGTTTTAAGACATAGCTGAAGTATGTGGTGCCTTATTTCCAAATTCCTACATTCTGTTGTTTATCTGAAATGTATGATTTACCAATTGTTAATTTAGACCTAACATGGCTGAATAGTTATAATTGGTGGATTTGATTTGATTACAGGTATGATTGTTCATCGTTCAGCCTCTATCGATCTCTTCAAGTATTAGTTAGTTTTAAAAAGTAGTTTTTATCTGTTGTTTATTGTCCCTTTATCTAGACATAGTCTCCAAAAATACACTAGTCATGAAAACTTGTGGGGATGATAATGCTTTCAAGCAGTGACTGACCGTTTGCATCCCCTTTCGTTGTGATGCTCATTTCACTGAGCAGTTCCATCCACGCCCACCCTAGAGCTGTTTCTTTCTGGCCAAATGCTGTGCTGGCCATAAATCTTGAACACTGCTGCAAGAGTTGAAAGGAAACCATGCCTGTTGACTACAGAAGAATTTAAGTCTTATGTCCCTGAGCCATGGTGATAACAACAGATGTTAGGGCTTTTTTGACACACAGTTTCAGCATGAACAACATATGTGTTAGTCCACCAAAACTGTGTGTCACCATGGTTCAGGGGCATAAAACTTGAATTTTTATGTAGTCAACTGCTGATAACCCACTACTATTATGGAATGGTGGACTATACATACAGCTCCTGTCTCTTAGGTCAGTGAGAAGAAATATTTGTACCAACAGTGTTTAGAAAAGTTATCATGTCTGCATCTTGTACCCTGAACAACTACTATGGAGACAACAATATGCATTGCATTAATTATTGTGGCTGTCCTACTACCATGTAGTGTTGTTTTATTTTTACCAGAATGGGGGGTTAAACTCAGGTTCTTGCATTTGCCAGGCATACACTTATTCTACTGAGCTATCTCTGCAGCCCCCTATTAGCATGTTTTGAAACTGTCTCATTGTTATTTCTTGTGAAAAGTAATAAAATTAACAATAAAATAAAAGATCAAATATATTGTTCAGAAAGTAACAAGTTAACCCAATTTGCCTGAGAATTTTCTCACACTGACCACTGAAAATCATTTGTCCTATGAAACCTCTGCTGCTAGGAAAGCAATAAGTTGGTCATCAGTCATATATAAAATCTACTCAAATTATTTCAAATGTATTTCATTAAGCTACAAATGTGCATGTGATGGAAAGCTGTCAGATTCTGCTGACAGCACTGACTATGAAATGTTACTACTTGATTTGTTCTAGGAGCCTTTTCTATCTGACAAGGTCTGGCTCACATCCCATAGATCTTGGCTGAATAAAATTGTGTTTCACTATCAAACAATTTTAATAACCAGAAAGATATATGAAGGCAACTATCTGAGAAGTCAAAGCGATAGGATGTTTTTCTATGAAGTAAAGCCATGCAAAAAACATAATATAAGTAACTCATTTCCCCAAAACCTTTCTCTCATAGCCAACAACTGCGTTGTAAAACTCAGTATTATACTGAAATATATGATTTACCAATTGTTAATTTAGACCTAACATGGCTGAATAGTTATAATTGGTGGATTTGATTTGATTACAGGTATGATTGTTCATCGTTCAGCCTCTATCGATCTCTTCAAGTATTAGTTAGTTTTAAAAAGTAGTTTTTATTTTAACTTTATTTATGTTATGGCTGGCTCAGCCAGCCTTTGGGGTGAGGCTGGCACAGCATGTGGTGCTGGGTATTGAACCGTGGTCCCTGGGCACTTGCCTAAGCTTGCCTAAGCACGTGCTTTAGACCACTGAGTTATATCACCAGCCCTAAAAAGTAGTTTTTTTGTTTGTTTGTTTGTTTTTAAAGACTAAAAATAGCAGAAACAAAGATACAAAAAAACAGTAACAAAGCCGGGCGTGGTGGCTCATGCCTGTAATCCCAGCACTTGGGAGGTTGAGGCAGGAGGATTGGTGTGAGTTCGAGACCAGCCTGGGCTACAAAAGTGAGCTCAAGGCCAGCCTGAATTGCATAGTGAGACCCTGTCTCAAAAAGACAAAAAAAAAACAAAAAAAAAAACAGTAACAAGTAAGAGTACAAAACCCGAAAAACTTAACAATGGTTATATTACATGTTTTCATCATCGGATCAGTTTAGATTAATAGATACAGGTATATAAGATTGATCAAATAATTAAATATTAACACTTTCAATAAACATCAATTTTTTTAACAATTGACATCCTGCATATTGTCCTCACAATAGTAATACAGAGCACAGGGTATGAGCATGACACACCTTCCAAGTGATATTGGTAATGAAAGCAAAAAAAAAAAATATCTCTTTGAACTAAGAGGAAGCAGATATATACACAGTCCAATGTTCCATAAGTGCAGTGGGCCACCAATGAATCTGGAAACGTTGGAGGCTATTGATCCAAGCCTCCTACAGCTCATCACACTAAAAAGTTACTTTAAAAAAAAATTAGGGCACAGTTTCTGTAAAAGATTGAGTGAATCATGAGATTTAGGTTACTGTCACCAACTTTCTATTATGCCTTCTGAAATTCAGGCAGCTTTCTCACTCATTTTGCTTGATTAATTATGCAGTTTATTCTGTTTCAAGAATAAAACCAGATGGTCTTGTTTCATGTTTACTTAGATATTCTGCTTTTAATCTTTACAAAAACAATATTTTATATTTTTGAGCAAACATTTGTAATTATAATAAATGTTTTTATAGTTTTGTATTATATCTTGATTTATTTTTCTCTGTTTTAGAATATTATATCTAGATATAGGGTTTTAACTTCAAAGTAGGAGTTATTCAAAAAATATTTCTTACTGAGATGATTACTGGGCTTTAAGTACGTAAATGAATAAAGATGTCTAAATTGTGTAAAGTAACAGATCAGAGAATAATTTGGTTTTTTCCAGAAGGACAAGAAGTTAAAATAAAATGATGATGGGAAGTACATTTTTCTTCCTAGACTGTTTATGCTAGTCTTTGCCTCATATTTTATTATGAGGCATCTCTTGAGAATCAGCTAATTTTGTTTCGAATCTAAATACTAAAGTAATGTAAGTGTTATGATTTGTGTATAGGTGTTCCCCCAAAGCCTCATGCAATCATTTGGCAGCTTCTGGAATTCGTAACTGATTATTGTGGGTGTTGTTGCTGCACCTCCCCTGGGACAGGTGATTTGCATTTTAATGTAAAGGAAGACAAGTTAGCTGCTAGAGTTGTTGCTGTCTCTCTCTGCTCTCTTGCTCTTAGCTGCTGGCATGAAGGTTTGTCCTCTGTCATGTGCCACTCTGCCTTGGAGCCAGCTAAATATGCGCTGAAACCTCCTGTAACTGTGAACTAAATAAAGCTTTCCTTCCCTAATTTGAGTGTTGGCTATTTGTCCCTTCAATGAAAGATCAGTAACTGAGGCAGTAAGTAAAGTTTTAATGTAAAACTTCATTTCCACTGGAGGATTTTGTGGAGGGAAATGGTAGCGTGCCCTTAGCTAAGCTATAGATCATAAGATAATCGTTGTGGGCACTGGTTCCGTAGTGAGGTGGCCTCTGCTGAAGACAACTTAGGTGCCAGCTGTAAGACCTTTTTAGAAACATTTGCTTCTTTATATATTAAATCATCAATCTTGTAAACCAGAGTACTCAGAATTTCTTTCTACTCATGGGTTTCTCTTCAATTTTGAACAATTTCACATAGAAAACATTCTCAGAATAATACTGGACATAAACATAATTATCAGCGTTCATTGGTGCATTCACCACTTTTTTGTCTTTTTGAGACAGGGTTCCAATGTGCAATTCAGGCTGGCCTTGAGCTCACTTTGGTAGCCCAGAATGGTGTCGAACTCACAGCGATCCTCCTGTCTCAGCCTCCCAATCATTCACCATCTTAAACCACCATTCCTCCAGCGATGTGAGTGTATAAAAGTGCAAGACATAGGCACTAGGGGTAATTGCATTTTTTTGTCTTTTTAAAATGTGTACAAGGCTCAAGAACATAATTAAAGTTAAAATCCCACGTACTAGAACTATTTTAAAATTATTGCAGATATTGAATATTAAAATTAACTTACTTCATGCCCCACAACTCAGTCTTTGTTCTTAAACAGAATAATAACAAAGGAAGATTTTACAAGTAATCACTCTGTGTTCTTGTACTAAACTGATAAATACAAACTCAAGGAATAGATACATTCAAAATCAAAAGAAAGTTATCATGTAGATTTAGGTTTTTTTTTTTTTTTTTAATATGCTATTCCTAGGACTAAGTCTTGCACATCATTATACTTTGTACTCATTTAACTGTCAATGTGTCTCAATATTAAATAAAAGCTTAAATGTTTTCATTTAATTTACCTCTGCGTACTTTTTCAAGCATAATGCCTAGGGAGCACTAGTTTTGTGAAACGCATAGAGTGTGAAGTCACGTGGGAAACACAACAACTCAGGCACTGCCCTCGGGGTGGTTGGTGTTGACAACTCTTCCCCTCTGCCACCCCTAAGTGTTCCACACCTCTGTTTGTTGACACTGGAGCTGACTCCAGTATTTTAGGGTCCACTGAGCCCACCGGGGCATCATTAAAATTGTCCCATCTTTTTCTTTTACCCACACAGAAATTTGGCTTGAGTTGAAATTTCACTTTGTACTCTTTCCAGAGCTGCCTTGAATAATGCTTCTCTCCAGTCTGCCTCAGAATTGACTTTCTTTTTCTATTCATATTACTCATTAGACTGCACTTTCTTTGGTTTGGAAATGCTTAACTAAGCATGACTTCTTCAAGTTAAAGCTATTTTTTTTTTATATTTTTGAAACATAAATTCAGAATAAAAATTGAAATCCAACTTAGCTTAAATCTTTAAAATTGAGAGTCAGGGAGATTGCACGGGTCTCCTTAGGGACACTATATACCACAAGTGGATGGCTGGCAAGTGTAAAGTTGTGAGTTGGAACCCTAGTCCTGCCAAAAAAAAAAAAAAAATCTTTAAAATTTTGAAAAGATTCACTAACACATTCAACATTTGCACAGTGATAGTTATGTTCCTTTTATCTTTTATTAAAGGTTTTTTATTAGCTTTAATGAGAAAGAAATATCAATGAAACAGTTTTAAAACATGTCAGTAAGATAGTTACAATAACTAATATATGACATATTGTTGTCTTCATAATAGTTGTTGAGAGAATAAGATGCAGACATGATATTTTGTCTAAACACTATTAGTACAAATCTTTCCTCCCATTGAACTAAAAAGAAGTACCTGTTTATCTGCACTATTTTTCATAAATATATATTTTTTATTATTACCAAATGATCCTTCATTTATATTCCTCTTTTTTGTTCTGTTTTGTCAGAGATTGGTATTTCAAATATAGTAGGTGCTTGAATTCAGCCAAATAACCCAATATAGTACAATAGCCTATAACAGTAGAAGGTTATCAGCAGAACTAACAATTTTTTGAAGTTGTTGACCTGAGCCTTTCACAGCTCAGAATATTAATATAGCATTATTCTTTATATCTCATGGTTAGACTTTTCTGTTAGATGGTCAAGATCAAGTTAAAGTAGATTCTATATAATAAAAAAATATAACTTTATATCTGACAAGGTCAGTTAAATCCCCTCAGGATTTGCCCTGAAGCCATGTACAGCCTTTTATAGAACTTTTGTCAGTGTCAGCCGTCTGGATGAATAACGGCCATTGCTTGACCAGTTTGCTCTCTGTGAAAGCCCTAGACAACGTTTTCTCTCTAGATGACTCTCCTTAGGCACACTATATATCGTCTATCCCTGTCCTCTGTAGCCCCATAATCTCCTTGAACAGAAAGTTTGGGACACCACTGAGTTACAGATGTTACAGCACAGGATCTCTTATGTCCAGAGTCCTCACTGATCTTGAAGAGCTACAGTCAATATATTGGCTATCCCATAGCCTTTCTTTTTCTCCAATTTTAATGATATTGTTACACTATAACACAGGCAATTGAGCTTAACATCACTGTCCAAATATCAAACATCATAGACATACCATGGAGTGACAATTATATTCTATCTCCTAGTAGCTTTTAAATACATCAGTGTTAATTTTAAAATGGATCTACATCGAACAGTCCTTATTTTAATCATTTGAGATTAAAGATGGTTTGGATTTAGAATTTCCAGATTAAAGAACCTTAACCTGTACTGACCACACATATATGCACACACACACACACACACACACACACACACACACACACACACGAACACACACACACACGAACACACACACACGCAGGTGAACACCAGCTCATAAATTTAATATAAAATGAAGCTTTCATTCCTTAAAAGCTCATGCTTTATTGTCACTTCAGAGTTTATAGAGAGATAAATGAATTAACAGTCACCCAGCAATGCATTTTACAAAAGACAAAGTAAGATGTTTCTATGGCTTTGGTAGGTATTGTAGAAGTAAAGGATTTTTTTTTTTAATGAGTCCAAGTCGCTTCCTGGTCTCATAGCAGATGCCTTTTAGTTGAAGGCATCCCTGGCCATTTATAGAATTTTTAAACATTAGCTGAAATATATAAACACTCTTACCTCTTTTGAATATTAACTAAAAGAAATGTTCTGTCATTTATAAAATAAACTCCAAATAGAGACACTTGACTTTTGAAGACAGTTCATGTTTCGATGGAACAATTCTAAGTAGTTCTGAAGACTACAGTATTCCATGACAATATTTCTGTTGGACCATCAGCTTGCTTTCAAGTCTAACTCAAAAGGTGTATTCAAGTAAAATCTATAGAATCTTTCTCAAATATACAACATTCCTAATATAATGTATTTTAATGACAATTTGGTTTGTCCTAAGAACATGACTGAAAGTTGCTTTAACTTCACTGGGGTCAGTTGTGCTCCTTTTAATTGTGGAAGCAACATAAACCATGATCTCTTGCCCTGCCTTAGCCGTCACTTTCCATCAGAGCCTACGTATCTACCTTTTGCTCTAGCATCAGAAGTAAAGTCAAAGAAGGAAGAAGATGAGAAAAAGCAGGAGGTGAAGGAAGTTGGGGTGGGGTAAAAGATGAAAAACAATACAAGAAATATCCACAAAATCTCATTTCCTAGCAATGTGGAATGTGACAGTGTTAAAATTAGTCATACGATGAAAGTTACAGAAGACAATTTATTTCTCCCATTTTATCCCAATTATGTTAGCTCTAGACAAGATTTCAGGCTTTGTGGAGCCAAGAAGTCTTTGGGGAGAGAAAGATCTATCTTTCTACTTACTGAACATAACAACTAGGTAGGGGAAAAAGAATCAATATAATTTGAGTTGAGTATATAGTAAGAACAAGGCAGTGAGTCAAAGTATCATAGTTGCATTAATTTCTGAGTTAAATACTAAGCTGTATGTTTTCTGTATATTTATTTTCAAAAGGAAGAGTGCATGTCCTTCAATAATCAAAATTAGAAACTGCACATTTCTATTATGGTTTATTTCTAGGCCTACTACAGAAGGGATCGAGTTCACTACTGCAGTATGCCTGTCGTTTGTGTCAGATCATTGCATAATAAATAGATACCCGAGGTAGTAATGTTAGGCAGGGAAAGTTTGATTTTGTTTTACAGGTTTGAATGAAGGTTCTGGTCCATGCTTGGCTAGTCCCCTTGTTTTAGGCCTGTGGTAAGGTAACATATCATGGCAAGAGTGACTACTACAGAAAAATATTCATGTCATGTACAGAAAGCAGAGGGAGAGAGAGAGAGAGAGAAAGAGAGAGAGAGAGACAGACAGACAGACAGACAGAGACAGACACAGACACAGAGACAGGGACAGAGACAGAGACAGAGACAGAGACAGGGAGAGTTGTGCTGCAGCCTCATGCTTTACTTTGAAAGTGAACTCACACTAAACCAAAGGCCTCCATGACACCCAACTTTTAAGTTTCTACCATTTGTCAACAGTTTTACCTTATGACTAATCTAAGGTCCAACTAAGTTTTCCTAGTGCCCCCAAATTGCTGCTCATTTAACAGTGTGAATTCATCTCATTCTCAGGAGTCTCCGAACGGCCTTAGCTCTTCCAGCAGTGCACAGAAATCCAAGTTCAAGGAGGGTCTGGTGTAATCCCAGAACTATGGAGCTGAGGATTGAGGATTATAAATGTAAACATGACTGGATCAACATAGAGTTGGTATAACTGTACATCAGAATAATTATTTTTTTAATTCTGGTCATGGTGGCCCACACATGTAATTCCCATACTCAGGAGACTAAAGCAGGAGGATCTTGCAAGTTTGAGATCACCTTAGGCTACAAAGTGAGCTGAAGTTCAGCCTGAACTGCAGAGTGAAACTCTGTCTCATAAAAGACCAGAAAACAGGGGGCTAGCCAGACAGCTCAGAAAATTAAAGCACCTCCTTAGGCACACACAGGAACTAGGGGTTTGATCCTTCCCAGGGGCAAACTGAAATAGCGAATGAGACTGGCAGCGGTGGCAAGCACCTGTTGTCCCAGCATCTGGGAAGCTGAAAACAGGAGGATCACGAAGACTCTGATCTGTGTAGTGAGGCCCTGAAGACCCTGTACTAAATACATAAGAAAGACAAATAAGAAAATACAGAAGGAAGATAATACAGAAGAAATTTTAAAATGACAGAAAGAAAACAAAGTGCAAATCCAAAGTCTCCTCTGAGACTTAAACTCAAACGTGCCCCCTATCATAATTAGACAGTTACACGCTTCCAAGATATCATGATAGGCACAAGGTATACATTCTCACTCTAAAAGGAAGGAACAGGGTGACAGAGAGGGGATTGGGCCCAAAGCAACACTGAAGACTAGCTAGAAAATAGTCAATTCCACAGTTCTCTTTCTGGTGCCTGGAATACTTGCGCTTGCTGTAAGAATGTGGCCTCCCAAGGGCTTGGGCAGTGTACTGGTTAGGTGACTATCAGCTTGTGTGGGAAGGTCCAGCTGACTTGAGTCAACATAGCTCTGGGAAAGGAAGACCTGTAAAAGTCAAACTATTCAAGAGAACTTGGAACACTTGGAGAACTGCCTAGCTCCATTTGCTTCATGGTTTTGTAGTGACTTTCTTGAACCTGGGACCACAAGAGCATAGCTAAACACACAGGATGCCTGACTGTAGCAGTGGCCTTACCCTCAGGAAATAATGAACACCAATGCATCCTTGTAGCTAAGGATCTCACCCTGATAGTTAATCAGAAGAACTGCCATCACCTTACCATCACCTTACTAATATCCCTTGGGTATTGCAGGCTGATCAAGTCTGTAATATCCCAAACCAAACGACAGAGCAGGCTTAAATAAATGAGTGAAATAAAATGATTTTAGGGCTCCAGGAGGGCAACTAAGATTTTCTAGGGTTTTAGAACAAATACATTATGTTAATTTGGGAGAACTGGGCCAGCAAGATAGCTCAGTGATCTGAAGTGCCTGTTTAAGCAAGCTTAGGCAACTGCAAGGACCGCGCTTCAATCTGCAGCACTATATGCTGTGCCATTCCCACACCCCAGGGCAGGCTGAGCCAGCCATATCATAAATAAAGTTTAAAAAAATGGGGAGAACTATGGGATCTACAGGAAGGTTTTCACCAGAGAGATGCCTGCAGCTACATTTTTTAATTTAGCGGAATGAGGTTGGAGCTAGTTGTCCTTAACAGTGGCCTTGTCTTTTCCTGGAGACTTCCTAACTTCACAGGCCAATACAGGTCTCAGTAGGGACAGAGGTTCACTTAATATGAGTCTTTTGTCCATATCCAGAGAAGGGCCTAAGCCTTGGGCAAAATCACAACTAAACATGAAAAGCCAATTTATTGAACTCTGCTCAGAGCCACTTTACAGTGATCTCTGTCAAACTGCCAGGTTGTTCTGTCTCATCTTTGTTCCTTGGTACCTCCTGGTATCATATAAAAGCCCTAGAGCCCCAGAGATTGGGTCCTAGTATTCTGAGAATAACACTGATCAGAGTTCCTCACCATACATACATGTGCCTGGAGATCCTGGATGCTGTTTCCACAGTTCTACTGGCTGTTGCCGACCTACTGTAGGAAGCATGTTTGTTGGAATCGTATAAAACAGATAACCGGAAGGACGATTTTCATATTATCTTCTTTGTGAAACCTTCATTGTGACTGAATTTCTGGGAAGAATTCTGGTGATGTTTGGTCAAAAGATTTTTCAGCTGTTTTCTTTCTCTGGGAGAGTTTCAACCCTTAGGTTTCATCTTGGAAGTCATTTCCTACTTCCAGTGCAGATCCCTCAGCATGGTGTCAAAGACCTTTCAGCCTCTTCTCACAGACACTTTGGCTTCCAGCACTGGCCTTCAAAACCTTTCTGCATTGATCCTTCAATTTCCCATTATGCATCTGCTGACCAATTTGGATGGGATGTTGTTGTGACTCCAAGCCCTGGACTGAATCTCTTGGGTTTCCAGCAAGTAGACAGACATCTCTAACTCCTCTACATCTGACCCATGTAAGCACTGGCACCACCTGCCCTACACCTGACTGGCTACTTCCTTCATGACCTTTGATACTAGCAGCTCAAATTTTCAAATACACTTTGTATTCTCTACATTGTTACTGTATTTGCACTTACGAGTCTTGATTATCATCTGAAATTTCATGATGGTAACCTTTGCTCTTTACGTTTCTATCAGCTTTCTATGGTAGGCATTTGAATTAGAGAGAAATATTATAGGCAGTCACACAAGGTTGAGCACTTGAGAGAGCCAGTATGGGAGACAAGATACCCTGCAATCATGGGGGAGACAGACCCTCCTGCTATGGGCCAGACCTCTAGACAGAAGATGAAACAAGTGCATCGACACATCTCCCTAGGGATGGGCATCAGAGATTGATATTCTAAATAGGCATCATCATGTTGAAAAAGCGAAGAAGAGTCACTAAGCCAGCCCCCTACATGAAAATAACCTGTTCTGCATTCATGCCCATTCTCTACATGACCCACTTCCCTATTTGATCCTGATTTAATCAATTCTATCTGACTAATTATGCTTATAATTTTATTAGTGCATCATAGTCTTGTTCCATTTCATGCCTACCTTGTGATTTCCCACCTTTCTAACCTTGCACTTACCTTGCATCATGGGTTTCTCTATAAACTTCCGTAGAAAAGGAAGGGTTCCTGGCAACCCATTCCAGTTCCCTTCTGACTCTCCCTTAGACAGAAGCTTCTTTCGTCTAATAAATATATTCTTCTCTTAACCTCTGTTTTCCAAAATTTCATTCTTTCATTTTAGAGAACAAGAACACATGCCAGCTATCTAGCAGTTTTGAAGTTTCTTTCCCCTATATAACTCCATGAAGACATATCCATTAACTCCACATAAACATGATAGAATTTCCTCTAGTCTGTTCCTCAAAATGTCTCCAAATGCCTTAGTAAACCAACTCTGAATGGTCTTCCACATTTTTTCAGACACAGAATACCCAAGGATCTCAAAGTATTATTATCAATTTTATGTGATGATTTCTTTTAAAGAACTACAACAAGCGAGTATTTAAGATAACCAACATATGAACAGGAAAGGTTTATTTTGACAGGGAGATTTTGGGGCTTCCAGATGATGGAGTTTCCAATTTTCTCCTCTGCCTTGGCATAAGGGCATCATAATGCCTCATCCCAGGAGTATGTACTGGGGCAAAATTCCTTACACTGTGGCCCCAAAACTAAAGAGAAGGGGAAAAAATTGTGCTTAAGTGCTGCAGAATGCTCCTCTGAGTTATTCCCCTGGTAAGAATGTCTTTCTATTTTCCGTCCTTTAATGGTCTTGCCATTTCTCAATAGTACCACACTGGTGAGTGAGAGCGAACTACATGTGTGCACAGGGGAACTGTAATATCAAAGTGAAGCACTGTATTTCTTAAAAGATGAGATTAATAAACACAGTACAAGTAGGACCCAGTCTAGCATCTCCTGGAGATGTTAATTCAAGAGATCTTATTAATTCACAAGTAGAGATTATTGTTTAAAATAGAGATGAAGAGAAAGGAAAAGTATCTTTGTACTGAGTTAAGGATGAGTCGGTTAGATACAGAATGTACAAATCACAGGAGAATTCCTTCTGATAGTTCTTCAAAATATACTAAGTACATGTGTGGATGAAATTAACCTGCTTTCATTTTGGCATTGCATATGCAGATGCAGGCTGGATTTTCCAAACAGAGCGTAAATAATTAGCAATTTTAGGGAGGAAAATAAGCTTGTTTAGCTCTTTTGGACTACAGTTATATTTAATTTTCTGCAACAGGAAATCAGAAGTGATAATCATATGTTCCTGATTTCGAAGCCCAAGACAAATTCTACTTTATGAAGTCCCAAAAACTACTCACAAAGCAAATATATAAATAGGTTAGCATAACCTTATCATATAATCAGAATTCTAAACAGAATTCACTGTGATAGACTGCAAATAGACTGGAGTTTGATGGACTTTCCTGTAATTGCTAATAATGGATCAGAACACACTTGACACTTCTGTTTGACATGATGTGTTGAACACTGCACCCGAGAATAGTCCTTATACTGAATACCATGTGCCATCTCTTTGTGCTTTTGTGAAATTCATGAGCAGATTGGGACCAGGAGAACTTCATCACTGTGATGTACCTTCACAAGTCAAAGGCAGACTGTACTCTATCCTTCTAGACACATTTAATATATGTTAGACCCAGATGCCTAAGAGGGAAATATGGAAAAATCAACACAGGTATTCTTTTATCAAAACACAGAGCCTGCTCCAAGAAACACTTTGCAAGAAGCTATTTCTTTCCACAAATTCAGAAGAAGTGGGGCTCATAGATGTAGAAGTGGAATGTAAGAAAACAACCAAGGTAGCATGTGAAGAGGACAAAGTAAGTGATTCACTGACTAATATGTGTGGCAGAATTAAGAGCGTTCAGTGAATTTTCAGGGCTTCCCAGATAGCTCAGCAATCTTAAGCACATGCTTAGGCAGAGCACAATTACCTGGGTCCGATCCCTGCTGTGTAGTGCCAGCCTGACCCACCGGGCTTGCTAAAATGACGATTGAGACTAGGAGTGGTGGTGCATGCCTCTAATCCCAGTGCTTGGAATCTTAAAAACCAGAGAATCACTGTGATTACAATCTGTATAGTGAGACCCTGTAGAACCTGCGAACCCTGTCCTACATGCATAAAAAAAGAGTATGTAGTGAATTTTAGTGACTCTACTCACCAAAATAGAGTTTGTTAGGCTAACCTCACTCAGTATTATAGATCATAAAATTAAAAAAAAAAAAAAGAAATTATAGGATCTGATGCCACTACGCACTGTCCAATCTTTACTTCTAAGCATATGACAAGGAAGATTTGGGAATCTCTTTGCAGCAGACAGTTTTAGAGGACAAGGCCACATTTATACTGCTTAGGATGTAATCCAGTTTACATTTACATGTCTGTTTGTGCTTGGTTTCTATATAGTTGTATTTAATTTTGCCAGATTCACATTGCTGGAGAAGAAAAAGGAAGTGGAGGAGGAAGAATAGGAGGAGGAGGAGGAGGAGGAAGAGCTCGACTGGACTACTGTTTCATGTTTGGCTGATGCACTCTTCCTGTCTCTAATTCAGAATTCAAACTCAATTCTGCTCTGAGACCCACCAACACTGGCTTTGGCTTCCATAATCCTCATGTAGTCTTTCTACAGAGTTGATGGCAGCTATATGAGGAGTCAGGCCTGTAAACTGGGATAGCCAGGAACCATCTTCTCACTCTTACGTAAAGAAGCAGAAAAGATATTCTTCAGAAAGATGAAAGCAGAGATCATCACTACATGTCTGTTTAATTCTTGAGTCTAGCTTGACTTTATTTCATGTCTTTGGACTTCATAAAATAATTTTACATGCATATGATTTAATTTTCCTCTTAAATAGTATAAAATACTTCTTCAAATTGGCTGTTAATGTCTTCAATTTTAAAGGATCTTCAACAAAATTCCCAATGGCTATGAGGGTGTGATGTCAACTTTAGGACCACTGGAATACAAATAATAAAGTCAGCACACTGGCAAAACACCAAATGCCAAACTCAGTATTTTCAAGAAGCTTGAGTCATTTTATGTGTATTTTCTTCTTCTCTCTGAATATATCATGTTGTCAAGTCTCCCAGGCAGTGCTAATACTTGGTGTACCATTATGGTTATGACTCATTTGCCATCAGTAGAGAGCAATAAAGCAAAAAATACATTAATGTTTTTCTTGGTCCATGCAAGTTCAGTGTTTCAGAAATTTCAGGGTGCTCTATCCACAGCATCTTGTTAAAGGTTGCACCCCCAAGCCTCATTCATGCCATCTGGAATCCATATCTCCAGTTAGATCTAGGAATAGGTGGTTTTAGTATGTCCCAGGTGCTTGATTGAGGTAACATAATCATTTTACTTCAGAAGACAATTTAGATTCTGGTTCTTAATTTAAGTTTCCTCACGCCACTATTTATTTTCAAAACACAGAGGCTGGGGAGACCCAAACAAACAAACAAACAAAACAAAACAAAACCCCACTATTTTCAAAGCATGCATGCGCAGCACCACTTCAGACCTGCTGAATCAGAGTTTCAGGAACCACATCTTTAGGTAAAAGCACCAGGTGATGCTAAGGCTCACTTCTGTTAAAAGCTGTCAATTGAGATGTGCTATGGTGATTGGTTCAGCCTTATTCTGAGGATGACTTCTTTATGTCCAACCTGTTGTACTAAAAATATTTTTTTTTCAATAAGACACATTCAGTGTTCAAAAATTTTCAAGTTTATAGCATTGAGAATATTACTACTTTGGCTTATTTTAAATCAAATTCTAACATAGTGTGCTTCCTTTATCCTATGATTAGGAGCGCATTTTTCTAATTTGGAAGCTTGCCTGCCACTGTAATTTAAATGGTAAATAGCTGAAGACGGAACTGACTGTGGATGCACTCTCCATTTATTTCTTTCACCTTGCAAGAATCTGAGCTTTGAAGACTAAAAGAAAGAACTTGTATTCCTTCTTGTCCCATTTTCTGATATTACATTTTTTAGATCATATTTCAAAGGAAAAGTGTTTTATTCCTATTCTATACTAAGATGAGAGCAAGAAATCAAAACTGGTAACACTTTTGTATTCTATGTGTTAGTCCTCTAAAAAACTTTTCATGTGCTACAGAGTTGGGCAAGTATATCAGATGTTGAGATTTATGTACATCTGAAAGGAACAATGTTGTTTGTATGTAAAAATGTTTACAGCAATTCCAAAAAAATTTATAACACTTCCAGGTTGCTTTTTCATCTTTATAGTATAACTTAAGTTTTACATATTCATATACCATTATGTATGATACACTGATCAAATCCAATCTCTTTTTGTCTACACTACCTGCCTCCTTTCCCAACATTTATTAATTATTATCATATTTTCAGATGGGTTTTCTAAGCTTTCCTATGCAGAGAGAATATGTGGTCTTTTAATTATTACACTTAAGTTATCTCACTTAATAATAATAAAAAAAATAACTATCCAGTTCTATCCACATTGCTGCAAATGACAGAACTTAAATTTTTATTGTATAATATTCAATTTTGCATATATTCCATATTTATTGGATCTGATCATCTATTTATGGGCAGCTATGTTGATTCCACATTTTAAATATAATGAATATGCCCCCAGTGAAATGTATTGGTATCTTAATTTATGCTGATTTTATTTCTTTTGTATAGATGAGTGGAAATGAACAGCTAGGTCATGTGATAGGTCATATGATAGCATGAAGAATATTCATGCTGTACTGCATAGTGGCTACACTAATTTATAGTTCTTCTAACTGTGTGTGGGTTTCCTTTTTTTCCATGTCTTAAACAGCATTCATTTATGTTTTGAGTTTTTCAAGTTTTATTACTTTTAATAAGAAATAGCAATGAAATATTTTCAAGACATGTTGGTGGGACAGCATCAATAATCAATTCAATGCATATTCATGTTTTCATAGTAATTGTTCAGAATACGAGATGCAGACATGATAACATTTCTAAACACTATTGGTACAAATATTTCTTCTCATTGAACTGAGAGAAAGTAGTTGTATGTGTAGTTCAATATTCCATGGGAGTAGTGGGTTATCAACAGAATTGACAGTGTCAGAAGCTGTAGACTTGAGCCTTTTACAGTGCAGCATACCAGTATAGCTTTACTTTTTATGCCTCATGGTTAAACTTTTCTGCTGGGTAAAGGCCAAGTTAAAGCAAGACCTATCTAACAAAACACATAGCTTTTGTATCTCACAAGGTCAGTCAAATCCCCTCAGGATTTAACTTGAAACCATGTATAGCATTTTCTAGAACTTTTGTCAGCGTCAGCCATCTGGATGAGTCACAGCCATTGCTTGACCAATTCTCTCTCTGTGAAAGCCTAAGAGAATATTTTCTCTCTAAGTGACTCTCCTTAGGCACACTATGCATTGCCGATCCCTTTCCCCTTGGCCCCATAATCTCCTTGAACAGAAAATTTGGGACACTACTGAGTTATAGGATGTTACAGTACAGGTTCTATTATGATCTGAATCCTCACTGATATTGAAGTGCTACGGTCAAAATATTGGCTATTTTTGGTTGGCAAACTTAAGTTGTTAACTCTCCAAAAGAGAAGCATAGTGATACTGTTGCTCTATTCATAGGTACTTGAGATTAACATCAGTGTCTTTCTGAATATCGAGTGCTTTAAACTTAACATGGAACCAGTATTTTCCAACAATCATTAATATTCTAATATATCTCTATAGAATGTGATAAAATTACACATTTTTATACAGAAATTTAGAAAAACCATATACAAAATAGTAGCAGGTCAATCCTATGGCAATTTCCGTGTTTCTTATTCTTTCTAATTATCTCCCTTTTCTTAAAAAAAAAAATTACTTGAGAGTATAGCAATAATTGAAATTACATTAGAAGCAGCACACATCTAAAAGACCACACGGCAGGCATTCCAAGTTGGTTTTAGTATTTCACATTACTATCGTTAGGGTCAAACCTGTTGGAGATTCTTAGGACCATTGTCTAATTTATCCTGTGTACCTAAGTGTATGATTTTGCCCCTGCCATGTTTCCTAACTTTTCTGCTTTTTTCTCTTCATTGTTTAATCCTTAAGTTCTTGATTTCCATTTAGTTGTGTCATGCCTTTCCATTTTTATTTCTTCTTTTGACTGCTTACATTGGGGGGCTATACAATATTTCACATGTAAGTCTGGCTTATTTTATTTGTGAGCATATGCTCAAGATACAATCACTTATATTTGAAGGCTTTGAGTTTATCATTCTTTATAGTTGAGGAATATTCCATTGTATAGAAGCACCAGATCTTTTTGAACCATTCTTCAGGTGATGGCACTTTGGTTGTTTCCCAGATTTTGCTATCACAATTTGTGCTTCTATAAACTTAGGACCACAAACATCACAATGATATTGTGTTTTCAGTTCTTCCAGGAAAATTCCAAGTAGGGAGATAGCTGGATTGAATGCGATTTCCAGTCCCAGTTTTTTTTCATGAATCTCCACACTGATTTCAATAGTGGTTGCACCAGTCTGCATTCCCAACAGCAGTGGAGAAGTGTTCCTTTTCCATCACAGCCTCTCCCTCATTTGCTGTTGGTTGATTTCTTTATGATAGCCATTCTTTGTGGTGTGAGATGATATCTAAGTGTTGTTTTAATTTGCACTTTCTGAGTGGCTAGAGATATGGAGCATTTTTTCATGCATTTATAAATTGCTCGTATTTCTTCCTCTGACAAGTATGCGTTCATCTTGTATGCCCATTTCTGGATTGGGTCTTTGAATTTTAAGACCTTAATGTTTTTTTAGCTTTTTACAAATTCTAGTTAGAAGACCTTTGTCTGAATAGCTACTAGTTAATTTTTTTTTCAAAATTTGTGGGTTGTCTTTTCACTCTTTGGGTAATTTATTTTAAAGTGCAAAACTTCTCACCAAGAGGTGACCCCACTTGTTAATTCTTTCAAGTAGTACACGTGCATTTTGATTTCTGTCCAGGAACTTTTTGCCTACCCAATGTCTTCAAGATTTCCTCCTACTTTCTCTCCCAGGAGATTTAGTTTTTCTGTTTTAATATTTAGATCTTTAATCCATTTTGACTTTATTTCAGTGCACAGTGATAGACCTGGGTCAAGCTTTAGTTTTCAGCAATGTAGAGAGCCAGTTTTTCCAGGACCATTTGTTAAAGAGGCTGTCTTTCTTCCAGTAAACATGTTTGGCCCCTTTTTCAAAGATAACATAGCTGAGTGTGTTTGTATTTGTTTCTACATCTTCTAACCTATTCCATTAATCCTCAACTCTATTTTTTAACAATACCATGCTGATTTTATTACTGTAGCTTTGTAATATAATTTCAAGTCAGGTATTGCAATGTCTCCTTCCTTATTATTGTTGCCTAAGACTGTCTTTGCTATTCTGTCTTTTTTTATTTTGATTTTATTAGTAGTTATTACAAAGATACCTTGATCAAATTTCACTTTCAGATTAATTTGCATTCCTCCTGTAATGTGTAACAACATTGAATATTTATGAATGATACGTTATTGTCATATTTTCCTTTTGGAAACTTCTCAGGCTTTGATGGCTAGGTACATTCTTATCACTTACTAAGAACTGAATTTGCAGGCATCTAGGATAAAGAACAGAAGATTATACCTATATGCATTTTTTAATTTTAAATTTTATTTTTAAAGAGAGTATAAATTAGAACTAAAACAGAAAAATTATAAGTGATACAGATTTTCACTTAAGAAAGTAATCTGAATTTCACAGTATTTGTTATGATGCATAGTGCTGTCCTCCGACCCATTATTCACATTAGCGGACATGTACCTGTAAAATTGGAAGAAGAAAGACAAAAGAAAAAAATGTGTAAGAAGTTAAGAAGAGAGAAAGTATGAACGATTGAAAAAAGGAGAAAAAGCAAATATAGTATCATCTGCTCCTTTCTGTAGACCAGCAAAAAAGGCACAGTACAGTTGTCCAAACCATCCTGCTTACATATGTAGATAAATCTCTTTTCCTTGCCCCCTTTCCTGTCCTTCTCAACTCAGTAGCTTTTTTTGCATAAGTTCATTCCCTTTTCCCAGAATCTATTGTACTCTTCAGATTTCATTTGTCTCTTTCAGGATCTCACTCTAAGGAGATAAGTTTATGCCTATATTGTTTGACCAATTTTTCATGCCAGTATCTTGTAATCTGAGGAACTACACTGAAGATAACAACACACAATGTACTTACCATCGTTACTCTCTACTCTCTTGTTCTGAAAGTTTATGCTGAAATTTTAATTGTTTTACGTCTTCTTAGAAACAAAAGTCAAATCATGCAAATTCTGTGTATGCATGCACATGTATGTATGCAAGTATGTATTTATTATACTAATAAAGGTTCTCTAGAGAAACAGAAACAAGAGCATGCATAGATCATTATAAAAGAGCATTTATTAGATTGATTAACAGGATCACAGGCAGATGGTCCTACAGACTTCCAAGCTAGAGACTCTGGAGAGCTGGTAGCTGCTGTGTCCAAGAGACTAGAAGTCTAAGAATAAGAAAGCCCAGTGATGAAGTCTCACTCGAATATCTGGAAGCCCCATGGTGATTCTGGGGTATGAGTCCTTCTTCAAAGTTTTAAGAGGCTGATGTCTGTTGTGACCCACCCCCCAAAGGCAGCATAGAGAAGCACATGTGTCCAGCAGAATCCAACTGTTGTGACTTCTGACTTTCTCACCACATTGGACAATACCACCACATTCAGAATGGGTCTTCTGCTATGCGTTCGCTGGGTCATACAGAAGTTATCTCAGGAAACATTCTCATTGACATACCCTGGTTTTTGCTTCATTAATTTAGTAGGTTTCCTGCAATTCATTCAAGTTGGAAACAAAGAGTTCTGTAAGTACTTGTGGTTATGTAAATTTATTTTTCCAACATTTATTTACCATGACTCAAAACAACAAAATGAACTATAAATAGTATGATTATCCATGAGAAGAAAATATTTTAATTTTTCTTATATTTTGCATGAAATAATATGCAAATAGTAACAGAAAATATTATATTTATAATAATATGACTGTATATCCATTATATATTGCTACATACATAAACATAGAAATAACTATGCCAATTTACCTGTGTTTAAGCAAAAAATTAGGAATATTCATGTTTAATTGATGTTTAGGATTGGTTATACAGCTCAGCGGCATAAGCACCGGACTGGCAAATAAAAGTTACTCAGTTTGATTTCTAATACCAAAACAAACAAAAATCAATCAATAAATAGTATTAATAATACTGAATATGGAGCAAAGTAAAAGTTCCTACATTTTTATTTGGTTTTATGTTCTCAAAAAATATGTACTTTTTAATTTCTAAAAGTAGATGATGAGGAAAAAATTAACATTCCACATCCTAAAACTAAATTGAGAAATAGAGATCAATAATATTACTAATATAAAAAAATGAAAGTAGGAAGAGAATACAATAAAACATTCAGTGATGCTCATGACTGTAAGCGCAAATCTCAGCAACAAAATTATCTTTTTAACATATTAATTTTGGAAAGCATTATAAAAAGAATCCTCAATCCTTAACTAAAAAAGTTTTAAGAATACTGCATTTATCTAGTGGTGGTAAATAGTTTAATCTTCATTGTAGTCACCTGGAAACTATGAATCCATAGTACACAGATGTTCAAATTTTGATCCTGCTGTTCCTTTTTCAGAGGCTTATATTAAGTAGACAGCATCGCAGAAGGGCACGTGTGTGTGCAAACGACCCTTCCTGCTGTTCCCATTGGTGCTTTCTTTCTTTCCGTTTCCAAACGACCCTTCCTGTTGTTCCCATCGGTGTTTTTTTCTTTCCATTTCCCTCCCATAAAACAGCATCTCATCTTCTTTCCCTTCTCTCACTAACACAGTTTTTTAAAGCTACTCGGTGGCCTTCTTCACCCACATCCTTTCCAGGAAAGAGAAATGAGGGCTTCCTCACTCTTAGCTCCCTGGATTACTGAATGTCCTTGACTTTGTTTTTCTTCAGAGAACTGCTGAGAGAATTCTACGGAATACACCTTCAGCATGATTCATAACAACAGAAATAACCCAAGATGGAAATAGAAAACGTGGCTGAGTTAGATTGACAGTGGTTTTAAGTTCTTCCTTAAAATTCCTGCATTTTAACAATTTTCTAATCATAGAACATGACATATATATATATATATATATATATATATACACATATATATACATATATATATAAAGTTATATATATAAAGTTATATATATGTATATATATATGTATATATATACATATATATATATATATATATATAACTTAAATAAAAGTTTAATTGGAAAATATTTGGTATTCTTTTCAGAGGTCTGCTCTTCTCCTTGTGATCTTCTGAAAGACACTTTTTATGAGTCATTTGTAAATTCTAAAAACAGTATCCATGCTTTTGAGGGAAGTAAGATATTTAACTAGGCCCAAATTCTCCTCAGAGAAACCCTCTTTGGGGACCCTACAATAGTGAGCTAATCCTGAATGCTCCCGCACAACAGGCAGGGTTGAGCCCTCTTCCTTTTCATTTTACTCCAAAATGTACCTCAGGAGAAAAATTCTACAAGCAGTCTGTGCCTTCTGTATCACTTCAAGTTATGGGACCAAGGAAAAGTAGCCAAAGAGAACACAGTGAGTATCACAGGATTTTCCCTAAAATTGGAAGGTTATCTGAAGGCTGAGGTGGAAGTTCAGTGGCAGTGCAGCGCACAGATCCTCTCACCTACCCCTGTCTTGATCCTTCTAGTTATCTCTTAACTAAAATGCAAGCACTACTCTCTCTTCCGTTCCAGCATGTAGGCATGATATAAAAATGAATTTTGTGCCCACGTTTTGAAAGTTGTGGAGGTAAAACATTAGTGCCTTGCATAAACACACATACAAACTGCCAGAATGGTTCATTTTCCCTGGAGATGATCCAGGAAATCAAAGCACATTTGTGAGGAAGTATTGCAACCTTCTTTCTCCTTGTAAGCACAAACAGGTCTTGGCTCTGGGTTAGCCCTCTGTGTGCACTGTCTTGTGATATTGCTGCAGGGCTTGAATCTTCTATCCTGTATTGTAAGGCCATATCAGTTTTGAAAATTGTTCCTTTACCAGCATCCATGATCCCAAGCTCCTTTCTGTCGTCTTGCAGCCAGACCCAATGTACCATTTGCATTGCTACAGACTTTCCACGGGGGGGTTCCCTTCCTGCCACCTCTGCAGGCTGATGAGGCTGTGGGCTGCTCCTCCTACCTGATCCCTCCTTACCTGTTCAACTGACGGCCCTCTGGTGGCCACCATTCACCTCGCCTCCTTCAACCCTCTTTAAACAGAAAAACAATTTCCCTCTACTCATACAAGTAGAGAAAATAAGTGAACTTAGACATCAAGTTCTAAGTATTTTTGCACCATATAGGTCACTCGTATCATTTCCCTCTCCAGTGCTTGGACAAGATTGAGTTCAGCTGAACTATCAATATGATCACAGTACTCAGATTCATCATTCTATACTGAGCTCTTCAAACTCTGAGCTTGATTCAGTTTTTATTGATTTTTTAAAGGGCGAATTCTTTTCAGAGGATTCTATAATCCTCCTTTGAAATTTCCCCTTATTAATTCAACTTCAAGTCCTAGGATGTTACCAAATAGGAATAAAACCAAGTAATTCATATTCCTCCATATCTTTTACTTGAAAACACCTGTACCTCTCACTGTCTATTGGTCATCTCCAATGTACACTGGTGTAGAGAGAATTCTAAGCCACACACACAGTCCTTGTCCTCTAATCAAGAAAATTTTAAATCTATTTTATATTTCCTTTGACTTAAATTTTTCTATTCAGATATTTAAACATAAATATGTTAAGCATATATAACAATAGAATTTTTCTTTTACCTATGTCTTTCAATTATTCAAAAAAGATAAATAAAGATGAAAAATAGTTCTTAAGAGACAGTTTTAGAAGTACCGGGGATTATTATAAAGATTTAATGTATAATATATTTTAATCTTCAGCACAGCATATAACCATATGAACTAGATGCTATTATCATCAAACACATTTTATACATGGAAAAGCCAAGCCCCACGGAGCATATGGAACTATTTAAGGTAACATAATTGATGCCCAACAGAGCTGGACTTGCAGCCAGAACCCATAACACTAAACACTACGCTACTGTTTCAATGAGAGATACTTTTGAGAAGAGACAAACAAAAGTAAAATCTGGGTTTTAGCTTTTAGCGTAAGTCATTTAAATTTATGTACTTCTACAGTTTACAACCATGAAAATGGAAGTCTTGTTATAAATAATTTTATTGTGAATGTCTAATTGATATAGTTCATAGTTGCTTGATACTCTGATTTATATTATTCATTTTATTGACTTTTTTCCTCTATTATTTTTTCTTCTTTATGCATGGATACATTCTGAAATAAAGTTTAGCTCAACCAAAATGCATTGCATAGTTTAAGCATTGAATTCTCACTCCCCAGGGTGGCCCTCATGCATATTTTGTGCTCAATAAATATGTATTGAGTGAATGGATTAATTATTTGATTAATATCAAGCAGTAAGCTATAAGCTTAAAATGATACAAGGAGATTTTGTTCTTGATGCCAATGAGAGTCTGACCTAAAAGTCTAACTCACTGTGTCAATGCAAAGAAAAAGATGAAAACCTTGGTAACTAAGAAAGAGCCCAAACAAATAGACAATCCAGGATGACCTGAGAATGTGGAGGAAAATAGAAGATTCAATGCCAGCATTACATTTACAAAATTTAAAGTAAATTTTAACATATGCATCAGACTTTTAATCTGTGTTTGTACGCACACATTCCTATTTCTTTCCCTTTCAAGATGACGTTAAGCAAAAATGTGAGCAAGACTATCATGTTTAAGTGCTACTGGCAGTGTATGTAAAAAAAAAAAAAAAAAAACTAAAGAGAGTTTTGTGTGTCCTGATACACTCCACAAATTGCAAGGTAAGTGGCCACTGTGTTGTCTGTTTTGTATCTGCTGTCACGGTCTTGGTTTCTTTTGATGTTCTAAGCAATGACTAATTACCCTTTAATAGCAAAAGAAAAGTGCTACTCTAAAGGCACTGTTCTACAAGTGTGTGAGTTTGGGTAGCACTTAAGCTTCCTTATCTTTCTCAACCATCAAGACGTGGCTGCCTGATTTAATGTTGGGTGTTTTTTCCTGCTCATCCCCGGTCCTTTTAAGATTCATCTCATCCCTTGGTCAAGACTCCTGGTAGGGCATTTATCAAAATGTTTTAAAAGGAGACTCCTTTACAGGAGCTTACTAACAGGGTAGGAAAAGAAGTAAAGTCTTGGTCCCTGATCTCAGCTATTGAAAATATCACCAGAAAGGCCAAGTTTCTAGTTAGAAAAGAATTACAGAACAAGTTAGTAAATAATGAAGAAATAAAATATATGAAACATTAGATGAGGGTACGAATTGGAAAACAAATATCATATTGCAGCAAAGGTGCTGAGAGCTGAAGATGAAGGGAAAAATCTTTAAAATAATTAGAGAAAAAGAGGTATTAGCCAATGGGGAGAGGTTACTGAGTGCTTTAGGTTTATTCATAGGAACTGTAAGTCCAAGTTAAAGAACAGTCAGTGTAGAGTTCAACACTCATCAAAATATCTTTGTGATACAAAAAATTCTCAGTAAAAGGAAAGTAACTTATTGTTGATAGAAATGCCTCAAAGAACTGGTAATAAAGTTCTCAGAACGATAGTGATTTTTCTAGTGAAACTTGAAACCTTAGAAATGAGAGAAGTACACAGAAAATATGAGTATTTGTTAGTTTAGTTGACTGTTATTCTCTTGAGTTCTGTCACTTATATTTGACAGTTGAGAGCTAAAGTTAGAACATTTTCTTATGACATTTTTAATTTACTTAGGCACACTATATAAAGGAATTCTGACCTGAAGCAACCCATATTGTGGTAAAGCTTATGGTGATAAAACTTTAGTTCTAAATAAAACATGATGGACAAATTTGCATATTATAATTCAAAGAGCAACCACAAAACAGATGTATAAACAGGTAAAAAAAAAAAAAAAAAGCATGCTATTATATTAAATACAAACAATAAAATAGTGGGCCTTACCCAGACATATAAAATTATACTAAATCTGAAGGACCTAAGCCCATGAACTGAGAATATTGAAATAGATTAAAACATTTCCATTATACATTTTATACAAGAAACTCACTTTATTTTCTCCAGTTTAATTTTGTTTTATTTTGAACAATAGATACAAAAGCAAGAACAAAAGCCAGAAACAATGACAGGAATAGGGAAGAATAGCTGGGGCTGGCCAGATGGCTCAGTGAACTAACGTGCCGGCTTAGGCAGAGCACAGCAGCCAGGGTTCGATCCCAAGCACGCTGCACCGGCCCCACCCCAGGGGATGCTGGAGTGAACGTTAAGCCTAGGCATGATGACCTGCACCTGTAACCCCAGCACTTGGGAAGCAGAAAAACAGGAGGATCACTAGAGTGCCATCTGTATTATGAGACCCTTCAGGGCCAGTAGACCCTGAACTAAGTACAAACAAACAAACAAAAAACAAAAATATCTGATTAACAATGATCAGTAGATTGTTATATATCCAATCTTACATGACTATATCTGTTAATCTGAGCAACACATTTGATGACAAGCAACTCACTTGAAATAGAAATAAAAGGTAACTCTATAAACCCTTACAAGGCTTGAGCAACTATGTTATCAGAGAAGGCAGACTTTAGAGAAAAGAATCTTAGTCATCTTTCAGGGTTTACTGCAGATTCATACAACTTAGTTCACAAGAACTGATAAGTGTGTATTCATACACAGTAGCAAACTTAAGAATTAAATATTGTAAAGACACTGTGCAGGAGTTTCATAATTTTCTTGTTAAGTTAAATAAGCACTTTGTGACTGAACAGACACATTCTTCAATCTGAGAGATAAAAACTTACGTCAAAAATCAAACTTCTGTGGGAATGTTCACATCAACTCCATGCATAATCATTCAGTAAATGGAAAGGATTAAATGTCCTCTACCAACTAAATGGATAAAGAACCTGGCACACATACAGAATGAAACACCTCTAGACAAGGAGGAAATTATCTGCTGATTCCCACAACATCCGAGGTGACTCTTCAATATGTTATGTCTGAAAAGCACATACTTCAAGGGCCCTACTTAGCTGTCATTCCTAAAGTGGTCAAAATATTCTAGTCAAGAATTTGTCTTTGAGTCACAGCGGTTGGATGTAGGAGGAAGGTGTGACGATAAGCTTGAGTATAAGGGCAGCATGGTGAGGAGAGAAAGCTACATTCAATTCTAACTGCATTGCTTCTGCCAGGAACTGATGTAAATACTAAATTCATCAAGTATAAACCGGAAAGATAATGCCCTAGCATATTGTGTAATAAATTAAAAATAAAATGAAATGGAACACTGAGCATGACATTCATTTCTCACCCCAAACTGTTCTCAGATGCATGGGTTACCACAGCTATGTGCATATGTGATATGGACATTTTTTTAATCCACATTCGGGTGCTAACAAGACATCAGAGCCTGATTTTTCTTTACTCAGGCATTTCATCCAGGGTCAAGAGGACTCATGTGGAGGCAGGCTTCTTGCTGGCGGGTTTCCGAAGTAGCTCAGTGCAGCACGTGAAGACAGAATCTGTGTCTTCTGAACTTTCTCCCTCTTCATCAAGGTGCTGGGAACCCACCTCACGCTTTCCCTCTAATGAACTGGTTGAACCTTAATCACCTCCCCCGGGCCTCAAGCCTAAACACCACAATATGAGAGTCCATCCTTTCCATTCCCCACACTGAGGATTAAATTTCAACACGTGAAAATTGTAGGACAGCCAGACGTGGAGACACAGGCGTGAAATCCAAGCACTTCGTAAGCTGGACAGGAGGATCACTGTGAGTTCAAGGTCAGCCCCGGCTTCAAAGTGAGCTCAAGGCCAACCTGAATAGCTTAGCAAAACCCTGAGTCACAAAACAAAACAAAACAAAACAAAACAAAACAAAACAAAACAAAACACCTCCTCCCGAATAAGGAAAACAGTGGGAAACAGTAAGAGTTTTCAAAAACAGCATACACTACTCTCAGCATGAATTACCTCCCTTTAGCTCTTAAGCTAAATAAAAAGAACGTTTTTGTGTCTGTTGTATTTTCTCCACCCATCTTTTTCCCCCTCCTATCCAATGTTGAAGTCCAAGTAGCAGTTATCATTTTAGGGAAAAGAAAGTTTTTATAAGGGACTGTTGGGACTGCCATGGGCCTTGTAATGTGTAGTAATCTCCTGGTGATGCTGATTAAAGAGATGCTACCTTATTTTTTTAAGTTCAGCAAATTATCTATGATCTCTACATGTATCCATAAAACATGTTAAAATAAAAACGAAAATACAGCCCTTGTGCAGTTTAAGAAACACTAAGTGTGTGTAAACACACACACACACACACACACACACATATATATAACTTTTGTGACCACGTGGGAATGTGACTGCTTCTCAATTGTCATGCCAACCGTACTTTAGTGTGATCATGTGTGTGTATGTGTGAGTCCATGCATGCAGATATGCATGTGCATCTTGCTCCCTTACCTAAAGGAAGTACAGGATTTAAACTTCTGGCTCCTGATGCCCTACTAATATTGGGCTGACAGCAACAGCCATAGACATTTCTCGAACAAATGTTGAGGCAGAGAGCCCTGCAGAGCTGCTGCATTCAAAACTGTTCTCCATAGCCCTGAGTGGCTTCTCCTCGCATCTCACTGTTGACTACCCTGTCCTAACTTGCAGGTATAAGATGCTGAAATTTTTAAACTTCTCTCCTTTTGAGTTGTTATTTCAATATTCCTGACCCTGTTTCTTAATGCCACAGAGCTAGTACTGGGAACCCGAGAGATACAAAGGGACAGGCAGCCTGGCAACAGTGGCTTGCAAAATTCTTGAGAGAAATATAAGGCTCCAATATAAAACAACTTTATGGACCAGGTAATTAGAATATTTTTTCAGGGGGACTTGCAGGCTTATTTGAAGTCGGCTTTCTCTTCATTGTAGATACTGACCAAGCAAATTGGCTATGTCTAACTTTCCCTGGAAAGTCAAGCAACTGGTGATTTTTCAAACCAGTTTTTCTTAGCAGGATTGTTATAGTAGATGCTACCACAGCCATTTATTGAAACATTCCCATACGGATTTCTTTTTTTTCTTTTTTTTGAGGCGGGGTCTCACTATACAGTTCAGGCTGACCTTGAGCTCACTTTTGTAGCCCAGGTGGGTCTCAAACTCACACCAATCCTCCTGCCTCAGCCTCCCACATGCTGGGATTACAGGCATGTGCCACCACGCCTGGCTTCCCATACGAATTTAATTCACTAACAGCCCAGGGACCTGGTGTACATAACTAATTTCTATAATGTTTATGTTATTCATTTAGTGACTTGATGGCTCACAATCACGCAGGTCATACTAATCTTTGTTGACATAGACAGTGCCCATTTTTCTAGTTTTCTGCTCTCTCAAAATCATTATTTAGGAATGTTCTCAACTGCAGAGGAAGACATGTGCTTGAAGGAAGCTGTATGTGATTCAGACCACAAGAAGGAAGAACCGATTCGATTCACATTCATTCTTTGTATTTCCCTCAAAACTGATGGACCTTAAACTCTGATTTTCACTCTTCTACAAATTCTTGTCACATACTACACAATGATATATGAACACTGATTCTACTTCTACCTGAACCGTTGCATTTAGGATGTTAAATATTAGAGACTAGGTCTGGTGGTGCGTGCCTGTAATCCTAGCTCTTGGGAGACAGTAAACCAGTAGATCACTATGACTCCGATCTAGCACTGGAACCGTGAACACTCTGTAGACTCTTCCTTAAAATAGGACAGTACCACAGAAACAGAGAGAGAGAGAGAGAGAGAGAGAGAGAGAGAGAGAGAGAGAGAATGTTAAATATTCAAGGATCATGACCTAAGTACTCAGAAACTTTTGTAAATTCACAGAACATAATTTTATAACAGAACCTAGACTCGGTTCTGTTCTCAAGCCCTGATATAAGGACCACAGGTTATGAAAAATTCCAAGAATCTATGCATTTTCACATAGCAAATGAGGATGTGCTTCAAGGCTGAATCAACTGCATTTTTTTTTTAACAGAATGAAATAAAATCTTTCTGGCAAGCTGGTTCATATGTACAGTGAACTTTTTTCAATGAATGCTTAAAAGGGAAAAATAACAATTAGAATAATAATGCTAAGCTGTTAGAAAATGTGTTTTATCTTCAAAGCATTTCACCAGAGTGTGTGTAGTTAATCTCTACACCTTAAAAGCAATGTGCCAAAATATTTTGTTGTACACCAGATGTGTTTCAGGAGGCTTTCATTCACCTTTCATTTTCTTGAGCATAACTCTGTATGTTTAAACAAAAAATGGACTGCAGAAAATAAAACCCATCAAAGGCTTCCTTTTTAATGCAAATAAGCTTCTTTCTTTTAGAAAGAAATGTTCAGTGGAAATGACTATAAGCCCAATTGTGTTGAATCCGGGTAACAAGGGTCACGTTGCACAGGGCTAAGCGAGAGTCAGCTAGTCTGTATCTACCTAGGTCAATACAAAGAGAAACAAGCTTAAATGCAGAGGAGCTAAGTAAATAGATTTTGAGGTACTGCCATGCAGGAACTAAATTCAATGGCAATTAAAATCTGTACTAAAATACACTAGTTTAGCGAAAGACATGCTGAACCTTTTAATTTTGATCCAGTTGGCCCCCTTTCCAGCTGCTTCTGGAAAAGCATTTTCAGCTACATCCAACGTTGCCCTTACAGGCGCAAACGTCAATGGAAAACGTGAGCACCAGATCTGGGGTCGCTCAGAGCAAACTGCAGGGAGGCCGGTAGACCGTCGTGTGCCCCTGCTCCTTCTCTCCCTTGTATTTAATGAGTCTCTCAACAAACACCTGCCACCAGAGGTCCTTGGAAAAACTCAGCACTGAGAAGTAATACTGCTTTGCTTTCATTCTTCACTTTTTTTTTATTTTTAAAATAACATCAGCAATGCCTAATTACTGAAATAAATTCAACTTAAACAGGTAAATAGAGGAGAAATGATAAATAAATACCTCTCCCATCCTACCAGGGATATCACTACTAAGTCCTTTCAGATTTCATCCATAAACATATCTCATTTAATAAAGACAGTACTCATCATGCTTACATATTTTAATCCACAAAATATTGGTATGTACTTGCATAGCTTTTCATAGCATTGTAAATGTTTACATCAAACTTAACTGTTACAGGTCATTTAATTTCTAAACATCATTTCTTAATTGCAGCAATCCCTGAATTTGGTGGATCATAAAACTCTTCTAGAGGATTGCTTAAAAATATACAATCACCAGCTCTTTCCTGGACTTATTGTATCAAAATCCCCCAGCAAGGGTCTTAAGAACTTTTATTTTTATTTCACAAGCTCTCCAACTCATTTGGAAAACACTGGCTTAAATCTTCTGTTGCTTAATTCCAACTTGCTTTACCTGTTATAAATAATTCTGATACATCACATCCACTCATTATGTTCTAGCCTGATTATTTGCTTAGTTTAAATTCAAAGAGGTGAAATCGCTTGCTCACACACTGTGCGCGTTGTAAACATTGATTTTCAAACTAGTTGCAATGAAGGTGGTAGCACTGTGTGTCTTTATCATCACATAGAACTGGTGAAACCTGAGTCATCAAGATCAAGGGTGAGTAGGATTAGGATCCTGGTGACACCCACAGCTGGTGTTGTGCTGCACCTCTAAATCAGTAATAGCTAGAAATACAAACGTTGGAAAGGATCCTACAGCATTTTCAATCTGTTTTCTAGGAACTGTCAGCTATGTAAGTTGGAAAATAATTCCTTACTTACTTGAATCCCTTTTTTCAGTGCTATATTTTACCATTCACTGTGGAATTTTGAAAACAAAAATTTGACAGTGTTTGTAATGCAGAGTTATTTTGATTTGTTTGTTCATCAAACTGGAAGGGGTCAGTTATTTTTAAAAAATGCAATCTTACCTGAATCGGGGATAAAGAATTTTTGAAAATCTGCATATTTCAAAGCCTAGACATGTTTGTTTTATACTGTTGGGTGGGGAAACTCTGCTTAGGCCAGAAACCCTAGTTTCTCAATGAGAAGACAGCTCAGAGATAGCATTTGGTTTAGAGAAGAGGAATCCATTGATCATTTGGTGAGTGGCAAATTTGTGAGTAGAAGTCAGGTTTGTGACTGTGAATATAGAGCATTTTCTGGTATTTCACTTTGTGCCTTTGTCTCTGAATTTATCCCAAAATACATTTGCGTTAAACTGCTACAAATAAAACTATTCCTTCCCAAATTCAATTATACTTTGGCATATAAAATTTGATCAAGTATGCAATAGAGCTTTAGCAACCAATAAAATAATAATTATGCCAATAACTTCAAGTTTTATAATAATGTATTGCTTACCTACTGATGGATATAAAGGTAAATATTTCAGAATTTTACCTAAATGTAAAGTGAAGTTCTAAACACTTGGTCCAAAGAAATCCTATTTTAACTTTTTCCCTGCAATTCTTTCAATCTTTCCTCACAATTTTTTTAGTGAAAAAAGCCTCAATTCTGAAACAATGGTCTTTAAAAATAAATTTTCACAGCTCTTCAGCTCTTCCCTAAAGCAGAGACATGGGCTGTGACTGGAGAATCTCCACCCCTCAGAAAAGGCAGGAAAGTGGGAGCTGGGAGTGGGGAAGGGACATCTTTCATTTTGAAGTTCAACTACTGAATATCAAAGTTCTTCAGGTTTTCATTACAAAAATGTTGACATTAATGGCATCCTCTATTTTTCTCATTCCTTTTTACTTTTATTGCATTAAAATGTGTGTGATTCTAGACCAAGTCATGTTACTGAATTAGGTAAGTTTTTTTTTTTTTTTTTTTTTTTGGTTTTTTAAATATGTATATGTGTTACAGGAAAAGCTCTAATATTATATTCAGACTGTATAAGCAATTCTACCTGTTCAGTTGGGATTGCTGAGGTGAATCTTTTCCATGATACACATCTCATTAAGGTTATAGCATTTTAGCGGCATTTCAATTTTGGGCCCATATTTCCATTACTTTTATCTTTCTCCAAAGATTACACTTCTGAATTGCAATGCCTTATAGTTGACATCACTCAGAGAGACTGCTGGTGCCTTTAGACTGATAGGAACATCAGTAAATATTATTTATTTTCAATTTTTATTGGTGTAAAATTAAAAATGAATGATATATTATATACATGCATATCCAGCTTTTACTTATTAAGAATGCAAGTTAATTTACCTTTATTGCAGTTTAACTTTTATAAATGTCACTTTTATCAAAATCATGTGTTGATTTCTACACTGACAGACATAACACACAGAGCCAAAACAAAACAAAGCGTCTTCCTCACCAGCTGGCCCTTTGTATTTATATGCTCAGGAAACCTGAGTTCTACATGTGGCATGTACCTCAGACACACATATGTTATATATCATGTGTGACACATTGTGACATGGGTATACACATTAAGCTAATATTTGAAATGAAAATAAACTAGTCTCAAAACCTAATGAATTAAGGCATATTCCAATAAATGTTTCTCAGACTTGTTCAATTTACTAAGGTGCTCTATATGTTTAAATTTTCATTTCTTTTTTACAGTAAGGTTCTATAAAATGTTTTAGCAAACAATTGTTAAATTTATTTTAAAAATTGTTACCATTTGGATGAATGCCTCTCCAATATATATTTGGGGAGTGGGTAGTTTTAGACTGGCCAGTGCTTGTGCTTAGTTCCTGGGCAGAGCGCTTTGGGCCTGCAGAGTGGATACTGAGGAACAGTCTTGGGATCAGAGTCTTTCCCTCCAAGGGATGCTGTTGTTCCATTCCCAGGGGCCACTGCAAGCTTTTCTCAGAGCTGTATCCTTCCCAGTCCTCCAACGCGGACTTAGCTGTTCCCTTCCCCTGTCACCATCACGTTTTGCCACGTAGCAGTGCATATGGAGTGAGTCTTACTTCACTTCTTTTCCCCACCAAGGAGTTCATCATTCACCTGTGCGCTGTCATGGCGTCTAACATCACTACATTTTCCAAACATGGCTGCTTAGCAAACAGTTGTTGTCTACAAGATCCAACAAGATGAGCATTAGCTTCCAAGCGGAGCAGTATGAATTCTCCTGTCAGAGCGTTCTGCACGCTCAGGAAGGCTTGCTTAGGGGACAGAGTCCCTAGAGCCAACCGCTGTTTAGCACAAACCTCCATTTATGCAGTCTGTTACTTGGACACATAACTTGATTGATTTACATGTTGCAACATTTGTGGAATATTAATAATGTTAAGATCCATTGTTCAGTGTGTATGTGAGAATAGGTTGATAGACCAATGCCTGAGACAAAAGGAATGTTTGATAAATACTTTTGATTAATATTTTAACATCTATAGTATTTTTCCTAGCACACTGAAAGTCATAATGTTTAAATTCACATTTAATTAGACATTACATAAAATATGTTAGTAGAATTCATTGTGATCTCTTCTGCACCAAAAATTAGTAGAAAAATAATTATGAGTATCACACATGTTCCCAAAGCATACACATCACAATCTCTTTGAAAAACTCCCCAAGGTGGTATCTTCATTTTTTGAATAAATGTCTCTTCAGACATCTTTCAGTAGATGTACATTGATTTTTCCCCTACTTGTGATGATTAATACACTGAACTGGATAGCCTACTAGTGGTCCACCTGTGACGGCCAGCTGAACTGCAGGACGGTGCTGGGTGTGAGAGGCCTGCCTGAGGAGTGGTGCTGGCAGTGTGAGAAGCAGAACTGGAGAAGCCGTTGGGAGGCTTTTAGAGAGCTACTGCTTCTCTTGGGCTGTTCTCCTGAGAGACTTAATCACGCTGGCTTTCCTGATGAACTTGACTATTCCTGTTGGAGAAGGAGCTTGGGACCTCGTTGTCGCTGAGAATAGCTGTGGTTCCCCTTGGGGAAGCTCTGGTTCTCACTTTGGGTAAGACAGGAAGACGATGCACTTCTCAGTCTCTTTGAAAAGGTTGTTGCTTGGGCTCTTCTGATGGAAACTCAGAGGAGTTGGAGGAGGTGAGAGAGGCTTATACTTGGAGGAGCTGTGGGCCTCACTGCTGCTGCTAATGGCTGTGGCACTTCTGAGGGGAGCTCTGGTGCTTACCTTGAGTGTTGCGTCTGGCTCCAGTTAGGACCCTCAGCCTGCTGGCACAGGTCCTTTATCCTGCAGGGACAGACTTTTGAGTTTCCATCACTAAGCTTTGGGCCTTCCCAGTGAAGATCCATGAAACAGGCTTGTGTGAGATGTTCTTTAGGGCTCCAGGCTACTATGTGTACTTGTGGCAAGCGCTGTTACGAGCCCTAGATTTTCAGCTGGACTGATACAGGGTTTTAGGATCCAGAATCTCTGCTGGAATTTTTGATCTTTTACTATGTGGACAGATTTCCTGCATTCTTTGTATATAATTCTTCAGGTGGTTCATTGCAGCATAATCTTATAAAAGTGTATCCTGCACTGTATTATTCCCTTGCAAAAATCTCAAACCACAACAGATACTGTTTCTGTGCCTCCAGAGTCGTGGTCTCAGTCATGTAGAGTTGTTTGGCTTCATAAAATATTCCTACTGGGAATAGAAATAAGATAAAAAGGGTGGAATTATGTCAGACATTTTGACTAGCAGGAAGAATGGAAATAGGAACCACACATGCGCAAAGGAATAAGAAAGATGGTTCTTGGATTTCTGGCTTTATTAATATTTCAAAGTAGTAGATTTTACTAAGACAGTTCCTTCAAGATTATTTGTAGTCTTTATTTGGCTCTAATCTGAAGAATACAGTTTGGCAAGTTAGCGAATAGTATGAGATAATATTAAAAGTGACAGTGCTAAGCAGTTAGAATAAAACAGTTAGAATAAAAGGATGTTGTTTTTTCTTGATTATTACATTTCATATTCTATATAGTGATAAATTCTTGATGTTCCTTAGTACACAAAAGCAAAGCAAGCAAATATTATTCAACACCTACTACAATTTATGCCTATAGAATAGTCTGTCTATTTAAGTTGCAAACACAACTTCTTTTTTTTTAATATTGCTTAAAAGTTTCAGTTATAGTGTTATACCAAGCTTAATCATTTTCCAATACATTCAATATTTTTCTTTTCTGTAGGATGTGTCCATGACTCTAGAATCATGGAGATTTAGTGGTGAAAAACTTCTATGTTTTCTGTAGAATGAAAAATTCATTAAAGGATGCTGACGTGGTTAAGAAGCAACCATCATATAAAAACTTCCCATCACTTGGTTCCAAGCCACTGATAGATTTCTATCTCAATATTTTATAAAATGCTGGAGTGATGTGGGAACAGAACAGCCTCTGACAATTTAGAAATACCTTTCTGTCGGGCCAGCCAGATAGCTCAGTGGACTAAAGCACCTGCTCAGGCAGAGCGCAATGGCTGGGTTTTAATCCCAGGGTGCAGTGCTAGCCCCACCCACCGGGGCAAGCTTAGAGGACTGTTCAGACTGGGCACAGTGGTGCACACCTCTAATTCCAGCACTTGGAAGGCTGAAAACAGGAGGATCGCTGCTACTCCAATCCACACAATGAGACACTGTAGACCCTGTACTAAATACATTTTTAAAAAGAAATGCCTTTTCAACACACTGTACAGTGTTAATGATCTGAAATTGATTTTTATCTTCTGCTTTGTTGTCATGAGGGACTCCATAGTCCCTTAGGAAACGTCACTTATATATGCTACAATATTTACCCTGGGCTCGATGCACGTTTGGTGCTATTAACAAATGTCTATATACTAGAAAAGATCATAATGCTAAGGTTGCTGGATCCCTGACTTGTACAAGTCAAAGGAAACAATGCCCTTAGCCGGCTGAATTGTCTCCTAATTAACCTTCCTGTTCCCACTCCTGTCCCTGGAGTCCCAGCTCAACCCCAAAGCCAGAGATATGCTATGAAGACTTATGCTCATCCTATCTGGATTAGTTAGCTTACCCTTCAATAAAACACAATCCCAGAAACCCACAACTTAATTGAGAAGAGGTCTCATTTGGCTCGTGGCATTAGGAGGCTTAGTCCATGCTTGTCTGATTGAATGACAGAAATGCAAATAGGATGGCAGAGGCATGAGGCAACGAGCATTGCATGGTTCTTGGTAGCCAGAACGTGCAGCAGGAAAACAATGTCAGAGAAGAAAAGGCCAGGGGCCAGAAATGGACTCCAAGGGTACACCTCTGCAATTCACCCAGAAGTATGCCCCACGAACTACAAGGCAACTTTTAATCCAGCTTAGTGACACAGTAAAGCTAAACCCCAGGCATGCTTTCTGCTTTCGAAAATTTCAAATGCATCTCACTATCAATGGCAGTTAAATCTGCAAGCTGCTCTAAGCTTGCAGGCTCACCATAGTTAGTCTCCCTTCACTACTTGTGCATCACCCTGAAGTTCCTTTTTTTTAATTTTTAGTACAGGATTTATAAGGTCTCACTAATTGATTGGACTCATAGTGATTCTTCCCAAGCACTGGAATTATAGGTGCACAACACCCCTTGCAGTCTCAGTCATTGGCTCAGCATACCTCAGGGACCGGGCTAGCATGCTAGAGACCAAACCAATCCCCTGCACTCTGCCTAAGCAGGTGCTTTAATCCTCTGAGCTATTTGGCCAGCCCACTCTGAAGTTTCTTGATGCAGTACAGTTCCCTCAGTTATACTGTCTTAGTTACAAAATATCTGACACCCCTATTTAAAGGAGGAAAGGATTTAGACCCTAGTTTGTAGAGTTCACTGTCCACAGGAGACTGGTGTAAACAGGGCCGCATGGCAGAGGGGAGCAGCCCATGGTGCACCAGGAAGGAAGCAGCAGGTTTCATTCCACTTTATTTTTATTCCACCCAGGTGACAAGCTTATTGGCTGGCACTAGTCACATCCAGGGTGCATCTTCCCCCTTCAGTAAATCCATCACTCATGCTCCAATGTGTTTACCCAGCATCACACATCCGTCATCCAGCATCACACACCCTTTGCCCGTTCAATCAGAAAATCCCACCTGTGAGCACACCCAAGGCTCTGGGGACTGGCACAGCCTATGTGGCTCCATGAGCTCCTGCCTTCCACGGATACCCAGGTGGGCCTCCTTCAAGACCGCACTCTAATGCCAAATGCACAAGCAGAAAACTGTGGTATTCAAAAAATAATATTTCAGACCATTCATTCCTATGCTCTTAGCTGTTTCCCATGATATTTAAAATCATGAAAGACTACAAATGAAGTCTTACTTTTGTATATTTCTGCCTACTAATTAGTGACTCCTGTGGCCAAAAAAAAAAAAAAAGCCTTTCTTTACTATAATTAATTCCCTGTGAACCAGCTCTTTGAATTACAGGAACTCAAAATATGTATGTTGCTTACATAATTTCACCCCAAATCTGAGGCATCTGTGTAGACTAATCTTCACACAAGAAATGCTGGGAAGAAAGATTAAGCATAGGTTATGCCTGAACTACTGGAATAGAACTTCAAGTTCTGGCGACATCTCCATAGGCTCTAATATACCCCAAAGCTTTTATTTTTGAATAGGCATTTATGTACTCTTCCCTGAATAGTTAACAATCAGATCATGCAACCAAAGAGATGAACTCGAATCCAGAATGGTGCGTGACAAGCTTCGGTGCTTTTGTTTGTTGAATTTTTCCTTGTTTAGCAGAGAAGGCTTTTCAAATTGAAAATAGTGAACAAGTCATCTTCCTGTAGAGAGGCTCCTAAGCCCTACAAGAAGGTTTTGGCAAAGATATTAAATAATTTTCTCAAATGTGGCTGAAGTTATAATACACATATTTTAATTTCTTATTAACACATTAACTATTCAACATTCTAGCTGTGTTTTCATATACAAGTAGGGCAGAAGCACTCTCTAATAAGACTAGAAAAGTTGCAAAAAATATTACCCTTGTTTATGCTTCTGAAACAGATCCCAAAAAGAAACTGTCCATTTAAAAGTAAATACCTAATTGGGATTAATTTCTATGAACACGGGAGCATATCCAAATTTTGGGAGCAGGAACATTCTGTAACAAGCGATGCAGGAGGAAGGGCAGAACTGGATCACTCACTGGCATCAATTTTCGAAAATTGTCTACAAAAAAATTTGAATCTCAATTCTAAACAGTTCTCTTCATGTAGTCCTTTTAGTTCACAAGTGGATGCCCTTGATCAAGGTAATCTTAGACCATGTTACATTTCTGGCCAAGTTTGCCCTGGAAATACCTTTCTCTTCCTTGAGCACTACTATGCTGTATCTTAGGGATCACTATTTAGCCTTATCCCACTTAGGGGTGCTAACTGACATTGTCTGGATGCCACCTGGTGCCCATAGTTCCTCACACAAAGTGAGAGATGGATAAGCAGTGGCTTAATGAAGAAAAATCCTACCAAGACCTTTGCAGTGGTCTCCCATAGACTCCCTTTGACTTCAATATATCCTCGGTTCCTTCCACCTGCCTTCTTCACAAGCAGTTCTTCCCTGAAAAAGGAAATGTATTCATTTGTCTTGCTTATTTACATTCACTTATTACCTAAAGAAAGAATCCAAATCTCTTAAATGGTTCTATAGTATGACCCCAGAATCCCTTTGTGGCTTTCTCTTTAAGAATCAATTCTTCAATAAGCCTTGTATTTTGGTTAGAGCACAAATGCCATTGCTTTAACAATGTGAAAGCCTTCACATAAAAATATCTTTTCAAGTATTATTGTCTCCTCATAGAAGGCAATCTAGTATATCCCAACAACCTCGGTCTTTCAGTCTTTACAATTGACTCAGTTTTTTTTTTTTTTCTTTTCACAATGAGTAAATCCCCTGTTCTTCCTGCTGTCTAGGATTCCATTTGGAGCAGTTATTATAATAGATAGAGCAGATTTTGTTTCCAGTGTGGTAAAGGTGGGTTGAATAGGCCTGAACTGAGAAGAGAGTGATATAAAGTTCCTATGCACCCAGCCTCCCATTCCTAAAAAGAAGTCAAGGATCATGTTGCAATGTTTTTTGTTTGTTTGTTTGTTTTGTTTTGTTTTTTAAAAATGTGTAAAGGTTAATCTGTTTTCTGCTCTTAACATGAAATACTTGAAGCAGGCAAACCTCATAAAGTGCTTATTTATGTCCTGGTATGAGGCTCTGAAAGCCCAAGTTCACACAGGCTCTTTGACTTGGACTCTGGTGGGAATGTTTGACAGGTGGTACCATAGAGCCAGAGTTGTGAGAACAAGAAATCCCACTGCCCATGTGAAAACAGAGAGGGAATCAGGGAGCTTAGGCTGTAAGGACAACTCACTTTCGTAAGAGCTAAGGTCAAAAGATCAATATTCTCATCTTGGGGCAGAGAAAACAATATCCTACGAATCTTCCTCCAGGTCCCCTTAAGGATGCTGCCATGATCCTGAGGAAGAAGATTCAATGCATGAGCATCTGGATAACCAGCCTCCGCAGCTCACTAACATCATACTTTGGGTTCTAAGTTCCTAGGAGGAAGAAAAAGATTCTGAATCACAATTAATTAAATCACTTTGGAAAAAATTTGTAACATACTACTTTAATTTTATTTTTAGTTCCTCCTGGCTTGAGAAAATAAGCAACAAGGAAAGTGAAGATTATTGTCACTGCGCTAGTCAGATTTCTGAGGAAGTCAAATCTCACAGGACGCAAACATTGCTCCAGGGTCCCACGCTTAACATGGTTACCCCACTGGGGATCAATTCTCGATACCTGTGAAACATCGGAGAACTCTTCCTACTTAAATTGTAGTACTCACCTGCATGTAGCCTAAGTTGGTTCTCATCATGGGCAGATATTTTCCCCAAAACCATAGCCAGAAATATTTGACCAGTGACTTCCCAGGTAGAAATTAGAACGAAACTGGATTAAAAAAATGATCAAGAACAGGACAGATGCTTCAGTGTGATCCAAGCTAAGATACCTGTGACAGGAGACACGCGGGACATTTCTGGTGACACTGAGGAAGCACCGAGCTAGAATGTGAAAGGATGAATCCAGGAGCCATCTGGATTTTCTGACAGAATCAAGAGACAGGTGTGCTTCATTATACTTTGGTACAAATGAGTAATGTTTTACAGTTAGAGGAGAGTTAGATAAGACATTTAAAAATCAAAGACCTGCACTCAAGTGGCAAGATTTTACAGAGACTATATCAAAATCTTCCCCATCACAGCCATCAGCAACCTTTACAGAACGTTTTCCCTTGCCACTGTTTGTTTCTAGACCGTAGACAGAGCTGCTTCCATTTCTTCCAACTCAAGGATCTTTTCTACCTCAGGAATTTTGCTCTTGCTGTTACTTCTGCTTCAAGCTCCCTTTCCAACTAAGAGCTATGTTACTTGCTCCTCGGGTATTCAGATGTTCACGTTAAAAGCATCTATATGAGTTGTTCCAAATGACATGTCCACATTTCTCGCACCTTAACACAATACCATTTTTGTTTGTTTGTTTCTGTGCTTACTAGAATTCAAGCCCCATTGAGGGCAGAGATTCTTTATTTCTGCTTTTTCTCACTGCTGCAACTGCGGTGGCTGGGATCTGCCTGGAGCTGTGTGTAGACTCCCCTGTGCTGCTCGTTACGGAGATCCACGTCGGTGGCTCTCTTCAGCTTAGCAAAGTGCTGCTCTTGAGGGACACGGGAAGATGATGGAAGTTGCGCTTCTCCTCCCTCCACACACACATACACACCACAGACAGCACACATGCCACAGAATGATAAATGTTTGGCGTTCACTACTTCAATTGTGTCAGTGAGGTGGCAGGAACTTTTTCCTTTGCTTTGTTTAACAGATGGTTTTCCTGTCCTGACATTCTGTGTTGTTCTCTTAGTAATGCATCATCAGACTGCCAAAGCAATGGATATGAGGTGGAGATTGCTGTTTTCCTTTTGTAGCCAGAAAGATTAAGGTGCATGAGAAATAAGACTCATACTGAAGTCAGTGTCAGGGTCAGGATTAAGATCCAGCCTGTGCCTAGGGCCCCCTGGACCACACATGTTTCCAAGGAATTATCCATGGATAAATATGTTAGGACACAAATAAATCCTTTTGTTTTAAACCAGAAAATCTATTTTTCAATGTCTACCTTTTGCAAAAACAGAAAAAAAAAAGCTTGCATGTATGTGTGTGTATGGACATATATACATTTGTTTTAAAGACAAGGAAGAGAAAAAGTCTCTTGTGTATAAATATTTGAAAAGTAAGCATATTTTAAGGAGAAATCAATATGTGGATTAAAATCATCATACATTGTATAAAAGTAAAATATATTAGGCAGATTTAGTTTAACATTGAAGTTTGTATTTCGAAGGATCTTTATGAAAGAGAAATGTCAAATAAAAAAATTTAGGCCCATGAAAATGATCTAAAAGGTCAACATCTGAAGGTTGGCCAAATAGCTAAGCAGATTAAGGCATCTATGCGCAGACACAGGGGCTGGGGGTTCGATCCTGGGACTGCCATGCTAGCACCTCTCCCGGGGCATGGTAAGAAGGCAATTGAGACTGTGGATGGTCGTGTGCAACTGTAGTCCCAGCATTTGGGAGGCTGTAAACAGGATGAACACCATGAGTCCAATCTAGTAGTGAGACCCTAAACATCCTGTAGATCCTTCCCTAAAATACAAAAATCAAAAAAATAAAAGTATAAAACCTATTCCAATATATCTTGATATATGGAAGTTTAAAAGTCAGAAATCTTTAGAAATAAGTGGTAAACCCTTAATGTTTTGTATAGAAGTAGCATTTATTGATAAAAGAGGAGGCCTGAGCACAGGGGCCAGGGTTCGATCCCTGGCACCACATGCTGCACCGGCCCAGCTCTCTGGCACGCTGAACTGGAGATAGAGTCTGGGCATGGAGGCACTAGTCTGTAATCCCAGCACTTTGGAGGCAGAAAACAGGAGGATCATGATGAGTGGGAGCTACGTAGTGAGACCCTGCACATAAAAAGAAAGAGAGAGAGGAGGCCTGCTATATGTCTTTTTTGTTGAAAAGATAAATAGAAAAAACAGATGTGGCAGTGACTTCGGAGTGAATACTAGATCTGTAGTAAAAAGTGAGCTGGCGCTGCACTCTTTCAGTCTGTGTTTGACGTCAGCCAGCCTAGATGAACAGCAGTGCTTGCTAACGGGGACAAGGGAACTAGAAAGCACCAGGCCGGGCTCTCCCAGCTCTGAAGGGAATAGAGGCTGGACTGTGCTAAGGTCGGCGGAATAGTTTCAAGTAACAGAAAGGTGCTGTAAACGCGCATGGTGCAGAGACCCACTCTTCTTTATGCTCTGACTTGAAGCAATGACCTGAGTAGTCAAAACACATAATAAAGAAATGTGAGCCGGGCGTGGTGGCTCACACCTGTAATCCCAGCACTTGGGAGGCTGAGGCAGGAGGATTGGTGCGAGTTCGAGACCAGCCTGGGCTACAAAAGTGAGCGCAGGACCAGCCTCAACTGCATAGCAAGACCCTGTCTCAAAAAGACAAAAAAAAAAAAAAAAAAAAAAAAAAAAAAAAAAAAAAAAAAAAAAAAAAAAAAAAAAAAAAAGAAATGTGTAGGGTGCTACATCAGTTTAGGTTCAAGCAGAAAGAGCAGAGGTGTCACGTTGAATGAGCGTGAGAAAATTGTTGAGTTGAAAGGCAAGTTCAGGGTGGGAGGTCGCCATCCGAGGTATGGGGACTTGGAGAGAATGGGGAGGTGGAGCAAATGCATCCTCTCTGTCCTCTGAAGCTGTGACACCCTTGTACTTGTACCTGAGTTTCACGCCCCACTGCACACAGACACACACGGACACGCACAGACACATAGATAGACGCATATGTTCATAGGCTTTGTCTTCAGCCTGAGAGTCACGATATCTGTTTCTCTGGTTCGGACGACTTGATACTTGAGTTGAGCCCCGTTGTCTCATCTTTCCTGGCCTGTAGCTTGCAGTAAGCCTCAGGACTTGTCTGGCAAGCACAAGGGCCTGAATTCCATCCCTGGTAACATTTATCCAATGAATCCTTTTTGGCTTTGCTGTGAGTGTGGCATAACACTGCTATCACCCCGGGATCCATGGGCAAGATAGAGGTGTATAGTTGTATGCACTAAAATGCCAGTGTTGGAGTGTATAAAGCCTCAAGTTTATACTTCTCTGAGGCTGAATAGTACTTCATTGTATTAAAATACTGCAGCTTTTACCTCTTCCTTGGCAGATTGGCCTGTGGTTTGTGTGCTATTTTCTCCAAGATTTAGTTATTACAAATCATGGTGTTATAGATGTGGGTACACATTTGTCTTTGGAGTGTGATGCTTTTAATTTTCCCTAAAAGATATTCCATTAACAGTAGAGAAAAGTTTCTTTTTCCCCACAAGCCTACAGAGCACTTTTTATTGGTTGTTCTCTTGATGATAGCCATTCTTTCTGAAGTAAAATGAATCTTAGTGCTGTTTTAATTTGCCTCTTTCCAGTGACCAATGGTGTTGAACAATATTTCATACACTGATTGCTCATTTGCCACTTCATCTCAGAAGTGTCTGTACATTTCAGCTGCCCATTATTTTATTGGATTTTTATATCTAGGAAGTCTGATTTTTATAAATGCTTTATATAGTCTAGATAGAATTCCTTTATCTGAGGGAAAATTGGCTAAGACATTCTCCCACACTGTGGGTTGTCATTTCACTCTCTTTGTGATTTCTTTTGCTTTGTGAACACTTTTTGAATAAGATGAAATCTCAGTTGCTAATACTTTGAATTTTTTCCTATGCAGGTTGGGTTTTATTCATGAACTCTGTGCCTATACCTCTGTCTTTAATATTTCTACTTACATTCTCTTTCACTAGATTTAGTGTTTCTGTTCTAATTTTGAGATATTTCACTCATTTTCACTCTAATGTAATGCATAGTAATGGATGAGTCTAGTTTCAGTTTTCAAATCATAGTTAGTTTTTTTTTTTTAGCACCATTTTTTATTTGTATTTATTTATTTATTTATTTTTAAAGAAATTTTTTTCTTGTTTCAGAACTTTTGTTTGTTTGTTTATTTATATGGCCGACTCAGCCTGCCCTGACGGCAGGATTGGCACAGCATGTGGTGCTGGGGATCGAACTACGGTCCCTGCAGCCACCCAAGCTTTCCTAAGAGGGTGCTTTAGACCACTGAGCCATCCTGCCAGGCCCCCTCAGCACCATTTTTTAAATAGGCTCTTTCTTGAAGTGAAGATGTTTGGCTCCTTTGTCAAAGATAAGCTAGTTGTGTGTGTTGTAGTTGTGTCTGCATCCTCTAAGCTGTTCTGTTGGTCCTCAGATCTCTTTTATTGTCAACACAATTTCGTTTTTTCGTGGTACCACTGTAGAATGATTTCAAGTCAGGAATCGTAATGTTCCCTGTACTGTCTTTGTTGCCTAGGATTGTTTTACACATTCTAGGTCTCTTATGCTTTCAAATTCATTTTAGGAATATTTTCTTTCAGTTAAATACACGAAAGGTATTTGGTTTGAGATTGCATTATATCTATATAGAAATTTTGAGAATATGACCATTTTCACTATGTTGAATCCTCTGATCCACAGGCAATGGATATATTCCTATCTCCTTTTTATTTCCTTTCCATTTTTCTGATATCCTCTCAAATCTCCTTTCAAAGTGCAGTAATTTTCAATATATAGATATTTTATTCCCTGTCAGATTGATTCCTAAATCCCCCCTCCCACCCCATTTGGATGCTATTGTGAAGGGGTTTCCCTAATTTCTCTTTCAGTGAGTTCATGGTTTGGGTACAGCAATACTATTGACTTTTGGGTGTTGAATTGATATCTACCTATGCTACTGAATTGAGTTATTAAATCTAGAAGTCTTGTGATGGAATTTTTGGGCTATTGTATGTGAAGTATCATGTGATCTGTGAATAATAATATTTTTTTAATTTTTTACTATTCTTATTGTTTTTAACTTTTTCTTTTTAATTGTTCTGGCTTGTATTTCCAGAATTATATTGAATAGGAGTGGTAATAGAATACTTCTCTTCTTGATTTTAAAGTGAAACCTTTTAGTTTTTAGGCATGTAGCACAATGTTGGTTATGTGTTTGTCATAAATGGCTCTTATTAATTTAATATAAAGAGTATTTTAATTTTCTGTATGACTTCTATCAAGAATGATTGGTGAACTTTCTCAAAACCTTTTTATACATTGATTGAGATGATCATGTTATTTTTGTCTTTTGCTCTATTGATATGGTGTTTTACATTTATTGATTTATAAATGTTAAAGCATCCCTAAATTCCTGGGATGAATCCCACTTGGTCATACTATATAATCTTCTTGGTGATTTGCCACATTCTGTTTACTAGTATCTTACTAAGTATTGTTGTACCTATGTGCATTAGGGAGATAGGCCTATAATTTCCTTTTTTGAGTGGGTCTTTCTCTGTTTTTGGCACCAGTGTAATAGTTGGCTCCAGAAATGAATAAGTATTACTTCTTTTTCAATTTTATTAAAGAATTTGAGCAGTATTACCATTAAATTTTCTTTAAATCTCTTGTAGAGAATCCATTTAGAATGAAATGGACTCAATTCCATTGATTAATACTACATAATTCAGAAATTTTGTATCTCTTCATTTTAGTATTTGCAATTCATGCATATTTAGAAAAATATTCATTTCTTCAGTGCTCTCCACTTTGTTTTTTGCTTTTTTTTCAGGACCGGGATCCAAACTCACGACTTTACACTTTCCAGACAGTCACTTGTGGCATGGAGCTATCTCCCCGGCTCCAACAGTTTTAATTTAGGTATTTTTTATTGTTTAAACTTCTACAGAATAGTAGTGATTTCACCCATTCACTTTCTCATTGCCTAAATTTGAGTTTTTCTTTCCTTTGTTTGGTAAGGCAAGCTAAGAATTTATCAATTTTTTTTATTCTTTCAAAGAGTCAGCTCTTTGATTCATTGTCTTTGTATTATTTTCTTAGTCTCAGTTGCATTTAGTGCTCTGTGGTTCTTATAATTTCCTTCATTCTTTGGGCTTTGGGTTTGACTTGATCTTTTTTTTCCAGTAGCGTAAGTTGAAATATTAAGTTTTTTTATTTTCCCTCATTTTGTTTTCCTGATGTGGTAATGCACTGCTATCAATTTTATTGATAAGATTGTTTTCATTTCATCCTATAAGTTTCAGCATGTTGTATTGCATTTCTATCTTTTAATCTATCTATCTATCTATCTATCTATCTATCTATCTATCTATCATCTATCAGCTCAGCCTGCCCTGGGGGTGGGGCTAGCACAGCATGGGGTACCAGGGATGGAACCATGGTGCCTGCGGCTGACCAAGCTTTCCTAAGCAGGCACTTTAGACCACTGAGCCATCTTGTTGGCCCTGATTTCTCATTTATTTGTAAATATTGTTTAATTTACTTTTTTCATTTCTTCTGTGAATCATTGGCTGCTCAGAACAGTATTATTTAATTTCTAAGTGGCTACGTTACTTTTGCCTTTTGTTTTCCCATTACTTTCTAATTGGTTACAGTGTGGTTAGATAATATGCCTGGCATAATTTAAATTCTTATGTATTTACTTAAGTATGTTCTATGCTTAAGCTTATATATGGTCTATTTTAGATAACATCTCATGCATAACTGAAAAGAATGTGTATTCTGATAGTCTTGGGTGGAATACTCTGTAAAGATCTATATTTGTTGGTAAATTTGATTGAGTTCTGATATTTCCTTATTGATTTTTAAAAATCTGATCTATCTTTTTTGATAGTGGATTTTTTAACTCCTCTTACAATTTATTATTGCTCATTTGATATTCCATGTGTATTAATATTTGGTGAATGTATATTTATAATTGGGATATCCTCCTCTTGAAGTTTTACTCTTAGAAATATGAAGTCAGTTATCTTCCTTATTTATTTTATCACTTTTGGTTAGAAGTCCACATTGTCTTCAAACAAAGGAGCTAACCTTACTTTTTCCTGGGTTCCTGCAGATATGAATATTGTTTTCCACATTTTGGTTTTTAGTCTATGACTTTCTTTTTCAGTTCTATGTGTTTCTTCTACATAGTGTAACGCCGGATATTGTTTCTTGACCCATTCAGCCAGTCTCTTTCTTCTGATTAGTGAATTGAGGTTATTTACATTGATAGTTAGAACTACTTTGCATTAGCTTGTCTTTGACACATTATTTTCCTGCCATTGTTTCTCTACCTTTTTCCCTCTTTTAAGTATTTTCCATGCCTGCTGATTTTTTTGTGCTGTCCTGAAATTATGCTCCCTTTTTTTCTCTCTGTCTAGGATTTCTTTCATTACTCTATGTACGGTTGGTTTTGTTGTCATGAATTTCTTCAGTTGTATTTTGTCATGGGAGTGTCTTATTTCTCCATTAATTTTGAAGGATAGTTTTCCAAGGTTTTCTAGGTTAGAAAGGGAATTTTGTTTTATTTATTTATTTATTTATTTATTTATTACTTCTGGGAGTAAAATTCAAGATTTTATGCTTACCAAAGAGGTGCTGTGCTGCTGAGCAATATCTGTGCTGTGAAGGTTGTTTTTATTCAGGATATGAAATATTTTACTTCAAGGTCTTCTTGATTTGAGGGTTTGTTTTAAATAGTCTGCTGTGATACTGATGGGTTTTCCTTTAAAGGTGATCTGTTTCTTTTCTCTAACAGCTTTTATATATTCTATTCTAGTGCCAAATTTATAAGATTGTGATCATTATATGTCTGGGTATAGATTTATTTTTATAATGGCTAATTAGTATTCTATCCTACCCCCTTAACTGTATGTCTGATTCTGTTTGCATGCTTGGGAAATTTTCTGCTATCACTTCCGAAAATAGTCTTTTCATGTCATTTGTATTAACTCCTTCTTTTTCATTGAGAACCATCAGACTGATATTGTTTTTCTTTGTCTCATTTTATAGCTCTTGAATTTTAATTTCTAGATCCTTCTTTATTTTTAAGAAAGGGTTCCGTTCATCTTTACTAGCCAACAGCCTGTTTCAATGTCTCAAAATCTATCTTTAGTTTTTTTTTTTTTTTTTTCTGAGTGGCTTTACTAATTTTCAATGGAATTTTTAATTTCTAAACTATCTGTTTGAATTTGTTTCATATATTTTAATTCTTTCCTATAGTGTACATTCAATCTCCATCTTTTTCCTATCGTCATCTACTTTTCTAATCTATCTGTTTTCTAAATTTGTTTTGTTTATTTATTTTTATGGCCGGCTCAGCCTGCCCTGAGGGCAGGGCTGCCACAGTATGTGGTGCCAGGGATCGAACCGCAGTCCCTGCAGCCGCCTAAGCTTTCCTAAGCAGGCGCTTTAGACCACTGAGCCATCCTGCCGGGCTGTTTTCTAAATTTGTTGAACAAGTCCTTTATAAATATTGACATTTCTTTTATTTTTAACTGAGAGATTATTTCTGATCTAATTTCCTCTACAGCCTCCTGGATTTCTTTCTTTAGTTCGTTACTATTACTTTAGAAATTTGAGGTATGTGCCTCCCATTTTCCTTTGTCTTATTGTCCTCTGGACTCTAACTGGGTGGGCTGGATTTCTGAGGTTTTATTTTACTTGTGAATCTTCATTTTGTATTTCAGAACTTTTTAAAAAATTTATTTTGTTTTGTGTGTTCATCCTCACAAGCTTTCTTAGTAGTTAGCTATATCCTTGTATCAAAGCCTCTCCACATAAGACTTACTCTTTAGGGATATCTTCTGTGTGTTGGAGCTTCTTGATTTGTGTCAGTCCCAAGATCTTACCATTGCAGTTAATTAAGAGTGTGATGTTGGTATTTAATAAACCTCATTTTAAAACCTTACATATAGTCCTTTTCTATGAAGATAAGATATGTAACAGGTGATTAAATCATACGAGGGAGCCTTTGGTCTTTGTCCCCTTAACACCCCCTATATGTGACCATGACATTCTTTTCTCCATTTAGCAGATGATGAAGCAACAAGACATTCACTAAACAGTAACTGTTAGTACCTTGAGCCTGTATTTTCTACATATGGCTGTTATTTACACATTATATGGTGTATAGCATTTTGTTGTGGCCATATAAACCATCTAAAATAGTGTCATTCCTCTTTTATCTTAGTTTTACATTTTTACAACTTATCAGAACCACAGGATATCACGTTGTGACTTATTCCCACCCATTTGTCTAATAAAATTTTTGTGTTTTTCTTCAATTTGTGTTTCAGAGGAACTTTTATTATCTCATGTAAGACCTGTCATATAGTACCTGGCACTGACAAAATGGGAATAACTTTGAAAAGACAACTGATGCAAATTATTGCATATGCCCACATTTTGTACTCTGAGCCACTACTTTAAAGATAACAACATTCAATCTGTTAATATTGTCATTCTCCTGTTATTTTGCTATGAAATTGTACTTTACCCTTTCTCAATAAAATTAAAGACCAAAAAAGTAATGCTGCTATTTAATCTCTAATTTTATTTATAGCTACAAAATTGGGATAACTAACTTCCAGAAGAGGGCTCTGAACATGAATAATGTGTCTGCAGCATCTAGACAGATACATTAGATGATTATTAAGTAAAGTTATTTTAGTAATATTAGCACTATTATAACTTCAACAAGAATTCATTAAATTCCTATTAGTAATAAATTTATTTTAACAAAACGGGAAACCAATGGCTAACGTCACACTGAATGGAAAAATTATCAAAGCTATTCATCTGCTGTCTATTTAAGTATCACAATATTTTTCAAAATTAGATCAAAATAACCCAATTTAAGTAGGGACACGTCATTTAAATAGGCATTTATTTTGAAGAGACATACAAATGGCAAGAGATATATGAAATATACTCAGAATTATTAGTCATTAAGAAGAGCAAATTGAACAAAAAAGTCATCATCTCTTCCTCCTTTGATTGATAATTATAGAAGGTGTCAGTGAGGATTTGGTGAAAAGGCGAAACTACACTTTCTTGGAGGTGTTATAAATCACTTCAGACACTGTGAAAAGAGCAACAAATTTTATTAGAAAACTAAAAGCTGAATGACCATATTATCTAAAAATGCCCCCACTGGACACACACCCAAGAAATTGAAATGTGAAAAAGATTCTACTCTCTTATGATCTGAGCAGCTTTATTCACCATAGAAAAGATAACCTGTCATCCTGAGTGCTCACTGGTGGTTAAAAAATGCGACATGTATACATGCTACTAAGCCAATGCAGAAGAAGATCCTGTCATTTCAACAATGTAGAGGACTTGAAAGGGTACCACATTAAGTGAAATAAGCCAGACACAGAGAGAAAAACATGACATGACCCTAAGTGTGTGTGTGTGTGTGTGTGTTCAGATCTGTAACTTCCCCCAAAGTCTCTTGTGCACAGAGCTGCATCTTCCCTGTTTGGCTCATGGGTGACGGAGGGGAAGAAGGTCATCCATTGCTGATTTCAGCAGCTAAGTCTGCCGTGTGTGGATGGGTCTGGTAAGAAGGGGTCAGTCACAGTGGGCTTTGCCTGGAAAGATATAACTCTTCCTTGACTGCTCCTCCCTCTCCACTTCTTAGACCCTATGACAGGAGCAGCTTTCTCCCACCCAGGTCCTTCCACCATGTCATCTGACCACACAAGGATGAAGACTTCTGAAATCAGGAGATAGCATAAACCTCTACACTCATGTACTTGTGCAAGTCTGAGACTTTGTTGTAGCAACAAGCAGAGTGACTGAGAAGATGTGCAGTCTAGTTGCACTCACTGAAGCAGAGAGTAGAAGTGTGGTTGCCAGAGAATAGTTGAGCAAAGAGGAGGTATAAAGCTGCAGCCAGACAGATGGCGGTGATTTCAGTTCTCTTACAAGACAGCTAACTGACCTTCAACAACAAAATACATTTTTCAAAATAGCTCCAAGTTGAATGAGAATTTTGAAAGTTTTCATCAGAGAGAAAGGATAATTACTTCAGATGGTTACTCTAATTACCCTTATGCGATCATTATCTAATCTAAGTGTCTATTCAAACAACATATTATGCCACAAGAATATAGAGGATTATCGTTTTTTAGTATTTATTTATTTGTTTGTTTGTTTGTTTATTTATTTATCTTTGCAGGATTGGTGGTTGAACTCAGGCCCTTGCATTTGTAAGGCAAGGGCTTATCCTACTGAGTTATCTCCCCAGTCTTTTCTTTTGTTAGTTTAACACAAAATAGAAAGCTATAACAAAGATTTAAAAACATATTGATGGTAGATATGTATTTTTAAAACCCTAGCAAAATGTAAAATCACAGGCTGAGTTGTCATAAAAAACAACCTAGAAATTTATTGTCTTACTTTTCACAAAACTGGAAGTCCAAAATATGGGTATTACAAATTTTGATTTGTTCTTATGTGCTAACAGAAACAATCTTTCCCAAAATCTTTCTCCTGGCTTCTGATGGTTGAAGGAAATTCTTTGTGTTTTGTGTGTGTGTGTGTGTGTGTGTGTGTGTGTGTGTGTGTGTGTGTGTGTATGTGACTAGGGATGAAATCCACCTTAAAACTTTCAGTTAAAATCATTTTATCTTAAGAACGTAGTGTAGGGTCTGTAAGATAACTCGGTGGGCTAAGTGCCTGCTTAGGCAAGCACAGGAACCAGGGTTTGATCCGTGACACCATGTGCCATGGAAGCACCATTCCCCAGGTGTGTTGAGCAGGCCATCAAGATTGGATGTGGCAGCACAGCCTGCAATACCAGCAATGGGGAGGCTGAACACAGGAGGATACCTGTGAGTCTGAGCTGGATAAATAGACAGTGCATGAAGTACATAAAATAAAACTATAATCTAAATTTTACCGACATCTTCCCCAACATATTCCCAATATACTCCAGAATATCATGACATACAAATAGTCATATGCATTTATTCAATTGAAGATTTATCTACTCATTCACATAATATATGTGCATTGTGGACTAAATCTTTACCATATATACATACATACATGCATTTATTTATTTATTTATTTGTTTATTTATTTATTTATTTTCAATCATGATCGTGGTTAGGTGACAAGCGAGGACTTGAACGTGCGACCTTCTTCCATCAGCGTTCATCCTTGCTGGGATTAGATGCCCTTGCTGGGCATCCTGCGTCCATCTTTATACTTGTCTCACAATTCTAATCTCTGCTTCTGTTATCACACAACAGTTCTTCCCATCTGTTTCGGTGCCCCTTGTTCTCTTCCCGTTAGTATCTCCATCATAACAACCTAAGAGTTTTCCCCACTTCACTATGGTATTTTAAATGCAAATTTAACCACATCCTTAAAGACCTTATCTCCATATAATATTCATCGTGTAAATATCACAGGTTGGAATGTGAACATAAGTTCTGGGAAGATACAGCTGACATCAAAATAGGGAAATATTAGAAAAAGAAACTAAATAAGTATAAGAAATGTGGAGGAAGCACAGTAGAAGAAGATCAAAGTTAAAGCTTGACTTCTGTAAGATTAATGAAAGCCTAATGAATGCATATACCAGTAGCAGGCTGATACAATAACAAAATAAAGAATACTGACTTAAAATGGACAACTTAAAGGATTTAATCTAGATATATAATTTTTGAACTACATGGGTATGGAACAATCACAGATATTCTAAGAATATATCTTTTGCTACATGTGAAATATGAGCAGAGAAAAAAATTAACATGCCATAGTATCTGTTTTAATAAGAAGCTATATAAATAAAAAATACTTTACACTTTGAGTTCTATAAAATATGTTTTAACATAGTGACAGAAATTTTACTGCCAATGTAAGTATTTACTCATACTTGTTTGTATGTCATTTAATCTACTATATATCATGGTTCTGAAGCCTTTAGTTTGCAAGATTATTGGTAGTAAAATTACTTCCTTTTAAAACTCTGAATGCTAGAGCCCGTGTCAAAATTTGTAATGCTCATGTTTTTTAAATAATCTTCTCTTTGTTTTTTGTCTTCCTCCTTCAATTTAGAGAATAAAGAAAGATAATGCAAAGCACCATTTAAGTTAAAAAAGGACACTATATATGGAACTATCTTAAAATAAGGAAAGAAAAAAATCCTGCAACACAAAGTTGAACTTTAAGGTTGGCATGAGATCCAAATCTAATTGCCCAATTGATAGTTTTATATCTGCAAAATAAATACATCAAGAGCACAGTTGGAGTGTGATTTCCATTGAAATATAAAAAATAAATGAGGGGCTGGGGAGATAGCTCCGAGGCACAAGTACCTGCTGGGCAAGTGCAAGGTCATGAGTTCGAACCCTGGTCCCACAAAAAATAAAAAATAAACAAACAAACAAACAAATAAATAAATAATAGAAAATGAAGACACAGCTATTTTACACTAGCTTCTATACATTGTCAAGAGACATTCTCACAAGAGCCCGTGAGAACACACTTCCAAAGTGATGCTGCAAACCAAGTACAGGTAGAAAAGGCAAAAGCATCACTCAGCAGGCGACTCCCATTGTGCTGAATGCGCTGTGGCTCTCCCATGTGCACCTTCATCTGAGGGCTCCAGAACTGTAACAAAACCACAGCACCCTTCTATTTTCGGCCTAGCAAGAGCAACACTGAATCCTGGCCTGCAGCCACATGAGGGGCCATTCACACCTACAGCCTCTCTACCATCACTTCCCCCAAGGCCTCCTCCCTAAAGGCCAAAGCCTCTTCGATAACCCACATGTTGTCTTGCACAAATGTCCATGAGCAAATGTGAGGCGTTTATATTCACCAAGTCTCCACCAGCAGCTCCAGTGGCTTTTCTCCTGCCAGGGAACCTGAAAATGCCTCTATCACTGGCAACAAGGTGAAAGGTAAAAGATCTCTACCACTCCCATGTGTTCTCGTCTATTATATGCACCAGATCCGGCGCTGTGTGACTCTCAGCTTTTTCCTGAAGTCAACATGACAGATACACAGTGTCATCAGTGCAGGCCATCAGAACAACCAGCAAAGTGCAGCTAAAAGCTGAAGTCATGGAAGAAATTCCAGAACTGTTTTAGAGAGAAGCAAGAGGGAAGCATACATAATGAGGAAGTGAAAGTGATGAGGAATATTCTGAGAGCAGTATTGGGAATTTATCTTTTATTGCAACAATTTTAAAATTTGAAATATTTATCACATTTTTGGTCTTACTAGATACAATGTAAAATATTCATAATCTTAAATCTCTTTTGGAAACTGCCAATATAGACATAGGAAAAAGACGTCTGTTTATACAATAATTATTTTCTGGCTTTTTAAAACGCACCTGGCTTTTGGAGCCTATTCCAGTTCTCACTTGCACGTTCGTGAAGAGGGAATTATCTGATTGCCATGACAAGAATTTATGTAGCTCTTTGGTATAGAGTAGATCCCTGATAGACCATAATCTTAATGATCCTTATCAAGGGTGAGAATTTAATCAATTGGCAGAGACTTTGGCATGTGTATCACATAATGCAGCTGAGACAGTAAATAAGGCCTAAAATGTTGTTACTTTTGTTTGACATCTGCAAGACTGAGCAATCTTTGCTTGTGCTGTCATTCATTTATTATTGCCCTGTTGCATATGGGACACAAATGTTAGAAATCCGTCTACCAAAGATCGATTATATTCTGCGTGGAAACAGATGAGGAAATCTGCTGTAAGACATCACAAAGTCTCAGCCATGTCCACCAATTCAGGGAGTTATGTTTTGAGCAAAGTGGGCGACTTGTCAGTGATCTCAAATAAATGCTCTTTCTGCTTCCTTTCTTATTTTTGCATAAATGCACTGACTTCACACCAGCCAATGCCTTCTCAACCATACAACTGATGAACAAAACCAAAATGGAGCAGCTGCGAACTAGGCTGCTTTGTGCAGATGCCAAGCACCTACACTGCCAAAGCTCTGTCTATGTGAAGATAGAGGATCCCATGCTCATCTTTCTGCAGAAGATGTGCCCAAGGGAACATCTCAAGGAGACTGGAATGCCCTAGTGAAGCACTCACTACCACACACTTCTTTTCTCCGATAGTGTTTTAGATCATTACTGTGTTTTTTGTTTTTCTTCCTGCACTCAAATGTCCCCTTGATCTTTCTAAGTGATTTAAAAAAAATGACTTACATGCATATATGATGTCAGGAAGTGTTCAAGTAAAATGAGAGTTGGAGGAGAAGAGTGTTTTGTTCTTCTCTTTTCTGTGTGTGCTGATGTGCTCTTGCACAACAGTGAGGGAGAGAAAAAAGAATGGCACAAAAATATGATGTTTCACCGATGAACAATTCTCTCCTCTGGTAGGAAGTAGGATATGGTACCACTGATGAGCTCTATGCTTCTTCCTAACCATATGTTCTCCAGTGGCTAAGTCAAGGAATTAGAACACAACAAGGCAAATATATAATTTTTCTCTGAAATTCCATCATCTCCACCTATAGATAACGAATGAACACATTTTTAAAAATGTATTTAGTACAAGGTCCACAGGGTGTCACTATGCAGATTGGATTAGTAGTGATCCTTCTGTTTTCAGCCTCACAGCGCTGGGATTGCAGGTGTGCACCACCATGCCCAGCCTCAGGCTCCCTCTCAGCATGCCGCTAAACCCCAGTCCCCATGCCTGGCTAAGCAGGCACTACAAGTTTTAACAGAGTGAACAGCTAAGAACTCATACAATGGCCTTCTAGTACTTTCCTTATAGCATAGCAAGTTTAGGTATCAAGTGTGAGCCAGATCGTGAGACTTGAATAAACCATGCTGTTCCTTGCTATTCACCTCCCTATCTGTACTCTTCCCTGCCATCATCTGTATATACGCATTAGCTGAGCATCAAGCAACAGAGAAAGGACATGATGCTCAAGCTGAATATTTCTATATTTCTGCCTCCTTTCCTACCGTGAACCTGTCTTAATCAGTTCCATTTCTCTCATTTCTGGGTCAGAATATCTAACACCCAAATTAAAGAAGGAATGGTTTATTTAGTTCATAGGTAGTGAGCTTTCAGCCCATAGTCAACTGGCTCCATGGCAGAGCAGCGCTTAGTAGATGGCAGCAGTTCGTGGAGGTGGAAAACAGCAAAGCGCCAAGAGCAAATGGGAGGTGTAGTGGCCACAGTGGCTCCGGACAGCAGGGCTGTGTCCTTTATGCCGCACTCCAGGTATCTCCCCTCCCGCCCCCCCAGGCTGGGCACAGCCCTCACATCCATAATCCTAGTGGATCATGAGTCAATCACAAACTCTAGAAGTCCAGCCATGGCTTACATGACGCTTTGGGGGACAACTGGACACACACTATAGCAGTAACCTTAGTGAAGGGAAAAGAAAGGTGTATATTGGTGAAATCCATTGACTTATGAAATTTGAGACAGTCCTGTCAAAGGAAGAGCTTTGGAATCAAAAGCCATTTTCTGAAACTTTTGTCTGCCACTCACCAGTTATGGGCTTTGTTCAAGTCCACTCAGAAGGCTCTTACGAAGATTCTATGAAGTAGGCTAAATATATAATATCTTCACCTTTCTGTTTTGTGTGGACAGCAAATCGACCCTGAAATTTATTGGACAGAATTAGAAAAAAAAATACTGCCAAATAAAGTCCTTTCTTGCCTTCACTGGAAAATTCAGACTTTATGAAAATGATATATTGAAAAGATGTGAGGAAAATCAGAAATGTTTCCAATTTTGGTATAGAAGAAATGGATAAATAAGAACATTTTCATCTTAGATGCAGTCAATGCAAAAGGAATTTTTTTTTTAAATCTACTAAGATTGTATTCTCTCTGCAGCAATGACATGGAACATTTTGCAAACTGATAGTCTTTGAGGAAGTATTTGAAAATATCCTTTTTTCTCTGTAAAAACCTAAGACTTTTAAAGAAGGAAACAAGAATAAGGTGGATGTGGACAGCATTCATATCCCAGAATAAATGAACCAATGATATCTTAAAACATCAGAACCTCTGTGAGAATCCTTCCATCTTCTAAGGACTACTATCCAAGAAGATGGCCTGTTGTTTCTTTCTGGTGTAATAGTTACCATTTCAAACCCAGAAGACTGGATCTGACCCTTGGACCTTCCCTAGTCAGCTCTAGCTAGTCAAACATATTTAGTATTCATGGATTTCTTACACTTCAAGCTGGAGACAGTGTAAACCTCTCAGCAAAGTTTATGTGTTAAGTATTTTGTGTTACCATAGTCATTCTATATATTCTATTTATTTTTATATATTCTCTATCCTATCCTATCCTATCCTATTCTATCCTACCCTACCCTACCCTATCCTATTCTATATTCTATATTCTTTATTTTGTAATTTCCCGAAGCCTAATACAATGGTAAATTGGGGAGTGCTCTACCTGGTACATTTTAAAAAATACACTTTGGTTTTATTTTACAAAATTATGTATGATAGAGCTGGCAAGATAGCTCAGCAATCTAAAGCACTTGCTGAGGCAAGCTTAGGCAACTGCAGACACCATGGTTCAATCCCCAGCACCACGTGCTATACCAGCCCCACCCCCAGGCCTGGGTGAGCCGCCATATTATATATATTAGGTATGATAAACTTTTGGCAGCCATGCACATTTGCTTTCACATGTGATTTTGACAACTCACTGTGGCCTTTCTATTGACTTTTGTGCTATTTCTTTTGCTCATTATGATTTTCTCCAGTTCCCAAAATAAGGTCTAGCACACAATAATTGTTCAACAAGTGATAAGCTCACATACACCTCATTTTTATTATGTTTACTAATGTGAACTTCCAAAAAGCAAACTGAGTTGGATTAAATTGATAGATATGACATTACCTTAGGTAAGTTACTTCAACGTCCTGATTCCATTTTTGCATTAGAATAACAAAAATAATAAACTCTATATTTTAAAAATTGCCTTATATAAATACTTTCATGATCCAAAATATTTGAGTACGAAGAATCAGAGAAGTCATCAAAAGCAGTAATTATTATAACTCCATCTTTTTATTGTACCTTTTATTATTGTATCTCCAGTCAATATGTGTTGTAGCTAATACTATATATATGGAGCAACATTTATTTCTATGGAAATAAAAGAAGAAAATTATAAACACATACATGCATAAAGTATAAATATATAAATATAATCTTAAAAATAGAAATTTGGTATATGTCTTGATCTGCCACTGGTATGTCCAGCAATATATTCAGCAACTAGTGGTCAGGACAAGTAAAGTTTTTTGTCTTTTAGGAAAGGGTCTATGGGGTGTTCAAGGCCTCACCTTGAACCACTATTAGAATGGACTCAGCAATCTGCCTGTTTACAGTCTCCCAAGAGCTGCGATTACAGGCACGCACAACCATGCCCAGTCTGAATTGCCCTCTCAGTGCACCCCAGGGGTATGGCCTGCACGACAGGCCCTGGGCTCAAACCCCTACCTCCTAAGCCTGCTTGCATGTGCTTTAATCCACTGAGCTGTTTGGTTGGCCCTGGACAAATAACTTTTTGAATGGCAACAAGAAATATATCTACAAAGAAATAACTTTCTACCCAACACCTTCACAAAATCATAATAAATGTAGAATTTAATCATTTCAAAGGGATCCACTCAATTCCAATATGACAATTGCCCTATTTGCTTTCTCTTAGATATAAAACATAATTTTCCATTTCATCGTTTCACAAAAGAGACTGTATAGAGCCTCAGGATATTTCTAGCATATTCTGGAAAGTGAGCACATAGGATAAAATTTATTTACTATATATGACTATTCCTCCAAGTAGAAAATCTAGGGAGTATGGTTGTTGCCTGTAACTTCATTTTCCCAGAATTAAGCAAAAGTGATGGTTAACTATGAGCTGGAATATATGGAGCCTTTGGTATAGCAAGCTAATGTTTGTGAAAATAACTCTGATCCTTCAACTTGATCTTATTTCCTCTTCACTTATCTACTCTGGTTGTTTTTATGATAATCAGCTGGCCAGATTAAAAAGTAAACTCCCTGACTCACCCTTTTTTTAATGTTTTCTTACTTCTGCATTCTGTTCTTTTCTCTATGATCAGTCACAGTGACAAGCCAGGATTTTGTCACCACCGAGGAGTATTTTGTACCATCAGTTAAACAAGAGCATGAATGCCACTGTGTACTAAAATTTTGTGTTTCCTTTTAAACTCAATTTGAATCATCTAATTGTTCCTACATTATGGCTGTGGATTTTTAGGAAATCATTTACTTACAGTTGCTCACATTTTTTTTTTTTTTTCATTTCATTTTGAAAGCTGGAACTTGAAAGCTGGAACTGGCCATGAGTAATTAATTCTTTAAATTGAACTGATAGTGAAGACACTAGGATATACTCTGTTTCTGAAGAATAAGTAAGGTTGGTTTGTACTTTATTTCTGAATCTAATTAAGCATAAGCAAAAATCTATTATCAGGCTCATATTCATTCATTCATTCATTCATTCATTCATTCATTCATCCAATTCAGTCATCCAGCTTTCCAAAGTTTTCAAATCCACTTTGTGTTACCATGCAGGGCTCAGAACTGAGACACTAATTTGAGCGAAGCAGATTGAAACTGCCAACAAACTGAGAAAATTTCAAGATCTATCATAATTCTCTAAGCAACACAGTTTGTCTCAAAGGCATCATCATTTCCATATACCTATTTAATCCAAATGGCCATTATATTTAAGTCTCCCAAGTGTTAACTTTGAAAATTTTGAAACACGGACTTCAGTGAGTATTCATTTTAACCTGTGCAATGCATGTCTATGCTTGAAGGCTGTCTACTTCTTGTCTCCCTCCCTGGCATTTTTATGTAAATGAATTCAGAGCACTAAGTGTCTATAACTACTGAATGCCAGGTGATGGTCTTTGGTACTATAATAAAGTACATCCATGCCTTCCAGATTTTTCTGGCAACTATCTGCTCGCTGTCTTCCAGTCAGCATCTGCCAACGTAACCACTTACATCTGATTCCCCTGTCTGAGTCAGTTATTTAGATAAAAGGCAGCCAAGATCTAAGCTGTGCTCTGCACAAGACCCTCTTTCCACTTTCCCCCAGAATGAGCATGGTTCCTCTTACCGGGAGTGTCTGTTTTGTGTTTCTTCCACTCACTCTTTATCTACTCCCGTGTCTCCTCCTGAATTCTTGCAAACTCTGCCTTAAGCAGGAACCAATTATGCAGAATTGAACCAAAGGCTTTCAGAAATTCGAACAGTCACAACTTGTGTTCTATCATTCTCAACACTGCTGATGACCCTTCAGGTTGAAAAGGATGTGACATAAGCTGATCTGTTTTCTAAAACAAAATGTATCACTCTTGTTTGATTATTTCAGGAAAAGAAAAAAAAATGACCAATATTTTAGTAACTTACTCTTTAAATATTTAATTATTGTATACTTACACTGCATTACCCTAAAGATAATTCGCCAGATCTCTAAAAACTTTATCAATTTATCTTCTTTGATAGACTACTTTACTTTTTTTTCATTCTCTGACAAATAAAATTGTTATAAAAAATAAAATAAAAGTCTAAAATAAAAATATAAATCTGCTCTGATACTTTTTCATGTTTACTTTAAAGGCTTAATTTTTCTGGTGTCGATTTTCTTAGAAATGAGATGGAAACTCAGCACAAGCTCTTCAATTCTGTATTTTATTAAATTTATTCTGCTTTTGCTCATTTTTCTATGGTGTGTGAAAGCAAATGTACAGTTCATTATACTCCTAAGTCATTTAATACTCCACTTGTTCTTATTGTGATGGATTAGTTTTCTTAGGCTGAGTTTGCTTCAGAAATAAGAGTGGCAGATGTGCTTCCTCTGAAGTGAATATTTATCAGATTTCCCATCCAGTGAAGAAGACCTGCCAGGGAACACTTTCCCATGCACTGTCAACTTATACAAAGTCAGATTTATTTACATCTTCAGACTTTCCAAGTAGATATAAGTAGCCCTGTCACTTTTTGATGAGAAAATTGAACTTTGGAAAGCCTTAGTAACCTGCAAAAATTTGGACAGAACCAAAGTGAAATACGTGGGAGTGATGTCCAGGGCTACCGTCCACCAATCAATGCATGTTATTTTGGAAGATGAATAAACATACAAAGACACACACACACACTTTTTTTTTAAAAAACGTTCTCATCCATAACATCTAAATTAACAACTTGTGACTGACAGAGAGACTTGGACAAAACCTGAGATTTCTTCTGAGTTGTCGCCCAAGTTTCACTGGGAAAAAAGAAGAAAACAAAGAAACAAACAAAACAAATATCAAAAAAAAAAAAAAAAGGGCCTAGAGTCTACCCTAAGAATTATCACTCTTTGGCCAGAGAGTAAGTTGATGAACTTTACTAGTTCCTACAGAGATAGGGTACCTTCTGTAATGACTCCAGTATGTGACTTTTGGAAAAAGTAACCACAGACAAAAGGAAACCAAAAGGTACGGCCAGATGTAACCTGCAGTGCCTTCCTCTAGACAAACTCGTGAAGCCTGAGGGAGGAGCCTCTCACATACTGTGCCTACAGCAACCTGGGTCTTCTGAGTAGGAGACACAGGAGTGAAATCAACACTTTAGCTAGTTCTCCTTGAAGTCGCTCAGAGATTATTTTTTTCAGATGTTTCACCAAGAGTTAAGGCTTTTGAACAGAATTATGCTGCTATCAGGATAAAGCTCATTATGACAAGTAGGTTTCTCTTGGTTGATAATGAAAGTAGACATCCATGCTTATCTCTGTGGACAGTAACGGGACCAGTGAAGTGGACAGAATATAGAGTAGCTCAAGTCTCCGTGGTGGCGTGTCCAGGGTGAGAGCTCAGGAGGGACAAGCTCTGGAAGCAATTAGTCACACGGTTGTAAGGCTCATTATTAGATTTTTTGCAAGAAGGATAATAGGACATTCATGTAAAATATTCCATATGGAAATGTGGAAACATTAGTGGGAATATTAGAAATTATGCTGTGAAATGGTGTTTGACAGCAGTACATTAAAATGACCAACATGCAGCCAGAAAAGAAAAAAAAAATTGCAGATATAAAACAGCTGGTTAAAAATGGTATCAACAACATCAAACCATGACTTGAACATAAATAATTGTTACATAAGTAAGTGTACATTTTTAATGATACATATTGAATGAGACTATTGAAGAAAAAAATAATATACTTCTCTTTTCCTTTTCAAAGTAAAATCAAGTATAAGAACTTGGAGGTGAAGCAGAAGGCAAGATGAAAATCATGTTGCATAAAATTTACACTTCAAAGAATGTTAGTATGATAAACCTGTAAGATAAGAGCAATCTTCTCTTCACATGGTCTCAGCATCTCACTCTGTCTCTGTCGGCGTCGGTCTCAGCCTCTGCTCCTGAATTCCTAACTATGGTTTTGAACATATTATAGATTTCTCTCTGTAGGTAGTCAACACTGAGGAACACTGGCCGAATAGCTTCTATATTGCATAAACCTACAAAGCAAGGTGAGGGGCATATTCTTAATGTCTGGTTGGCCATTTCTACGCATAGAAACATTCAGAATTATTGTTGCATGGGTGTTTACATTTTTGACTACATACAGATGTTTCCATTTCACTTAGGGTAAAAACCATATCTGCTCTCTAACAGCAAAGGTGGAACTTAATTGAACCCATCAGATGATGCTGAAGAAACAATGTAACCCTTCAGTTGACTTAAGTGTGTGCTTTGTACTCAGCCTCACTCCCTCTGCACCCTGTGGGTTCTTCCGTGGCCTTTACCCTCTTTGAAGTCAGTGGGAGTCACCCAGAGTGTGGAGGAATGAGAGGAGGAGGGCTTTTGACTTTCTGCCCTCGCCTGGACCATGGGGTGAGGGAATTAGTAAGCCGGAAGGAAAAAAAATCTGAACCTTAGTTCAAATGCAAAAGAAGCATTTTTCTTTCTCTCTTTTTTTTGAAGTTCAGTATTGTTTCCTTTACTTAAAAAAGAAAAACAAAAAAACAAAAAAAACCTGTAGTTTTTGCCTCTGCCCTTCCTGTTCCCAACAGCGCTTGGAAGTACTTAAAATTCTTCAGAAAGTGTGCTCTGTTGGTACTGCTAACAAGGACAGGAGCAGAAAGTGTGACTTATGAACCTCTAGCCCTTTGATGCACTGTCACAAAGCTAGGACTGCAAAGCGTCAATGGGTTAGGGTTGCCAGAGATCTCCAGGAACGGCCAGGACAAGGAGTCACCGATGGAACTTGCAGAAAACGAACAACCAAGCCGACTCTGGCAGGGCACTTTGCCACTCGTCCTAAACAGCGTTAACTTTCCATGCTTTGTTAAAGTAGTAATCCTGTCACCACTCAGGGCTATATGATTTTCAGCAAATATTGTTTATGAAAAGAATTTTAATCTTTAAATGAGACAGCTATTTCATAACACTGTACTCTAATGACCCATCATCATATTCTAATAAACTGTATTTGTTAAAAATATAATTACCATCTCATTAAAATAAAAGTTAATGCCAATTGGCGACATTTAATTTAATATACTTCTACTTTGTCTAGTTAATACCAGTCTCTCTCATACTTTCTAATAAATGCAGAAGAAATTTAATTACTGTCTCTTAAAATTTTCAGGGTAGTTTGCTTTTATTGCACTATTGGATTTACCCTCTCATGTAATCTTCTTTGACTTTCCCTTCCTAGACCTACATCAATTCACCTGCTAAATTATCCATCATGTAAGCCCCAGACATTTTCTGCAGTGAAGGAAACTGCTTTGTGCACAGTAAACTAATAGATGGATTTTAACAGCAGACCGCTAAATTTGTTTAATTGTCTTTCTTTTTTTTCTTTTTTTCCTTTTTTTTTGGTGGGACCAGGGTTCGGACTCAGGACCTTCCACTTGCCCAGCAGGCACTTGTGCCTCGGAGCTATCTCCCCAGCCCCTAATTGTCTTTCTCAATAGGTGTTAAGTGAACCTGTCAGGTATAAGAGATTAAGGGAGAGGCTGGAGCTACAGATCAGCACCAGTGCCTTTCTGGCCCATGAGAGGGCCTGAGTTCAGTTCCCAGTAACAAAACAAACAAACACAAAGGAGTTACTGTAAACATTTTAGGGGTTAGAAAAACTCAATTGCCCTGGTTTGCCCAGATCTCAGGGACACTTGGGTATGGGGCTTTTAGTGCCAAGACAGATAGGAATATCCTACTCTTAGAAAGCTTAACTGAAGGAGAGAAATCCACAGTATAAGTAAAGAATATATGTCACTATATTAACTTTCATAAAGATATATATATATGTAGTTTTAATTAATATTTCAAAAATCCTAAATTTGGCTTGCTATTATTTTAATACAAAATATATAAGACAATTGTGATACCTTTCTGAAAATTCTACATGATGAGAAACTTAAGCACATGCCATGGAAAATTACAAATATTATGATCACTTCTGTTACATCTTCTCATACCAACTCTTCATGATGTGAAAAGCATTTATTTATTTACTTTTCTTCTTTTGAGATCTTATACTAGGTTAACTATATGATATTTGCGTATGTAAATTTGGTTTATTTCACTTAAGAGTATGTGTTCAAGATACATCTACTTATATATGAACTCTTCTAGTTTATCATTATTTATAGCTGAGTAATATTCCATTGTATAAAAATACTACATCTTTTTCAACCATTATACAGATGATGGCCATTTTAGTTGTTTCCAAGATTTAACTATCACAAATTGTGAAGTGCAGCAATTTAGCTACAGATTTGATTTAGGTTTCCTAAGTTTCAACTCATTTCCCTTTTTCTTACAATTTAGCGTCAACTTTAAAAATAGTATACTTTTGCTTTTATGTATACTTTCTGGTTATTGAACATCATTTCATTTATTCCTTCCTTAAATTATATAAACCATAGTTGAAGAAACTAACTAAATTTGGAAATAGTTACTTTTTGGTGTGTATAATAATGTGGCGGAGGAAATGTTTCCTTTGGCTTGCCTTATTATGGATTTATTTATGAGTTGTTTGCAAAATTGTTGAAGAGAATCATTAGACTTTCCCTGAGTTGGTGGTGAGAGGGAAAGTGACGTGAGACTATAGAAGGCTCTGTGTCACGTTCCTCCTGCTTCTCAAAGGCTGGACCAGCTAAATACAGTGCATCTGAGGAAAAGCTTGATTAGTCACAAGGGACATGTGACAGCTGTTGCCCAAGAGATATCAGTAATGGTCCTAATTCATCACAGTGAATTCACTAAAGTACTTTTTTAAGTCTCATGTATGTGGCATGGCAAAGACCTTAGAATTGTGAGAAATAAAGAACAACTCAGATTTTGTTTTATGATCACTCATAGTGAGCCTCCTCCTTCAGCCTCCACAGCATGGGGTTACAGGCATGCACCACCACTCCTGGTTTTGGTGCTGGCAGGGCAAGCCCAGGGTTTCGGGGCTGTCGCAATGTGTGGTACCTGGGACCCTAACCTGGTCCTTGTGCTTGCTGTGGCAGGTGCTTATACCACTGAGCTATCTCGCTAGCCCCTTTTTTGTGTTCTTAAAGGATTATATGGTTCAAAGTGTTTATTATATTTAAATAAAAATTAATTTAAATGTATAGTGAAAGGCACAATAAATGAAACACTTTCAAATAGTCTGGCATCTTTATCATGTGTGCAAGTTTCTAGTGGTTCTGAAAGGTAGGTAATCACATGATTGAGACATTTCTTCACAGTGACTTCTTTCAGTAGCATAAAACAATTATAGTATTTAGAAGGAGTACAGTAATTAGGCAACCTTCAAATCCCTAATTACTTTTTGGCTTGTTTTATATAATCATGAACATCAAGACATATAAATTCAAGGATTTTAGGGTTGTATAAGTATATTTTATTAAATATATCTTAATAAGAACATTCTATTAAATAGAAAGTATGTTAATGTATTTTGTATGTTAATGTATTTTTAACATGTATCACTAATATTTGGATTTCAGAGGATTCCATGCACAGTTGCTGAACTGAGAAATAACCTTTTCAGTGTGAATCTCACATTTTAACAACTATTTAATGATAAATATTATAAATTTCTAGTTAAAATATGTTTATTTACAATAATAAATGATTTAAGCAATATCATTAACATTTTTTGTTTACTAAGTTCATATGATTTTACTAAGTACTTGAAAAAGTACTGTCAATGAGATATTTTAGTATTAAAAATAATGGAGAATTTGTTGTCAATTGAATGATTACTTACAAAGAACGAAGATAATCCTTCTATTAAGGCAGTTTTTAATTTCACAATGTATTGAAATTTGTATGTGGAACTGCGAACTATAAAAGCCCCCTAAAAGTTATCGTTTTCATTTGATAGGTTTACTAATAAAATTTGAAAATAAAACACAAAGCACTAGGTTTTAGCTGTGTAATTTGAACAAATTTTATATGGAAACATTAAAGTGTTTATGAATGGAAAATCCACCATTGTGGACCACAAAACAAATTAATTTACTATAAATAAAAGCACTTCCTGTGCAAACCAGTGCACGATGAGACAGACGAGAGAGATGGAGGGGTAGTGACACGTCAGTGCATATGTAATTTTAAAATGAAAGAAGCTCCTTTGTGACACTTCATGGAGACTGAGGTAGGACTGAGAGTTTAGAATTCTCCTGTCGCGCTGTGCTCATCAGTTTCTGAACTGCATTATTCTTTGAGCAACCAGAACTGGAATTACAAAGGAAGTCAGGAGAATCCAGGATTTAGAAGAAATTCCTTTGTCATGTTGGAGGAAAGCACACACTGTATAACAAATACCATTGTCTTTCATAATTTTCATGCCACTCCAAAAAGCCAATTGAATGAAGTGTTTTTCTGCTGAATTTAACACGCGCATGATGTTTCTTGTCTTAATTTCATTCACTCAAAACGTTTTGGCAGCTGTGATTGAAAGGACGTGCGCCATCTCCTTAACCTGCTGTCAGTGTCCAGGCCCTGCGAGGACAGGAGCGGCCTTGAGAAGCCGGCATGTTGCTGTTTGAGCTGTGGTCATCAGTCACCTCGAAGGTCTGCCCGCAGAGTGCGCATCGAGGCCATTAAGAATGACTAAACAATCTCCCATTCTTCTGAGCAAGATTAATTGGAGAGAGGTATTTGGGGTGATCATATTCAGTAGCTATGTAGCTTACGAATCTCCAACAGTGTCATTGACAATTAAATTGGAAGGCCATTATCTTTCCTAAATCATGCAAAAACCCCTGGAGACAGATAAATCCCATACACACATCCAGCCATCGCAGAGGCAAAAGTTCTCCTTGGTGATTATCACGCTGTGGCAACAGTGGGGTTTTATTTATTTCATTTTGTTTCTCCAAAACAAAACATTTGTGGCCAGTTGACATTGCAGAGGTTTAGGTTGAGCAAACTGTATCAGGAGAGAAGTGTTTGCTGACAGTTTGACAAAAGCGCACACTGCTTTTCCTTTGTGAAAGAAGGGTTAGGCGATCCGGCCCCACTCTCAAGGAGAACTCCGGTATTCCAGGGCTATCCATTCACAGCTTTCACGGTGATGAATGAGGTCCTAGCGGATGCCTTGCAGAGAGAGTTAGAAGGGATCCCTCACAGGTCTGCCCTTTTCCCCTCAGATTGGGTGAGGCAGATGATTAGAGAAAGGAGGACCAGGACAGCTTAATGAAAGCCACCTGCCTTAACTGTGCATAGAAAGCCCTTCAGAAACTCTCAGGAGGAAAACCAATATAATGTTCAGAAAGCACACACATGTGTATAGGTGAAGACATGGCAAAATATTTATTTATATTTTTTAAAGAGTTCCGTGAATGCATTCATGTAATTTCCAGTGGAGGAGTGTGTTGCTGGATTTTCATGCCTTTTGACTACATAGTTTTGACATTGGTAGATGGTTGTACTCATGGAACCCTGAAGGAAGCTGAGCTGGTGTAGATCCTAAGATATATCTATATCTATCTACCTATCTACCTATCTATCTATCTATCTATCTATCTATCTATCTATCTATCTATCTA